>LR749592.1:462437-500871 GCA_902729485.2 Mus minutoides | reverse complement strand
TTGGCTTGCTCAGCCTGCTCTCTTATAGAACCCAAGACTGCCAGCCCAGAGATGGTCCCACCCACAAGGGGCCCTTGATCACTAATTGAGAAAATGCCTCACAGCTAGATCTCATGGAGGCATTTCCCCAACTGAAACTCCTTTTTCTGTGATAATTCCAGCTGTGTCAAGTTGACACAAACCTAGCCAGTACACCCAGGAATCTTTGCACTTAAATATTTATTTCTAGACGCTTTAGAACTGTTTTGAAGGAAATATTTAATGTCTTGCTACGTGTGCACCCTGTGGTGGTTTGAGTAAGAATGGCCCCCATAGGCTCATAGATTTGAATGTTGGTCATCAGGGAGTGCCACTACTTGAGAGGGTTTAGGAGGTGTGGCCTTGTTGAAGGAAGTGTGTCACTGTGTCACTGGGGTTGGGCTTTGGGGTTTCAAAAGCCCATGACAAGTCCAGAGCTCTCTCTTCCTGCTGCCAGTGTATCTGGAGGTAAAACTCTTAGCTACTTCTCCAGCATCATATCTGCCCTGTACTGCCACACTTCCTTCCTATCATGATGATAATGGACTAAAGATATGAAACTCTAAGTCAGCCCCATTTAACTGATTTCCTTTAGAAGAGCTGTCATGATCATGGTATCTGTTCACAGCAATAGAACATGAAGACACACCCATATGTGTAGGTGTGTTTACCGACCATAAGGGGTATCTGATCCCCTAGAACTGGAGTTACCAGCAGTTGTAAGCTGCACAGTGTAGGTGCTAGGACTGGAATTCTGGTCATCTACACAGGTAGCAAGCTCTTATAACCATTGAGCCAATCTCTTCAGCACTAGCTATGTCTGGAAAGCAACACTTGAATCCCTATTTTGTTTTACATGGACCTCTTATGTCTGTGTGAATTACCATTCATGTTCAGCCTCAGCATTCCTCGCTACCACTGGCTACTCTCTGTGTCTCTGTTTCTTTGTGTCTCTGTCTCTTTGTGTTTCTGTGTCTGTCTGTCTGTCTGTCTGTCTGTCTCTGTCTGTCTGTCTGTCTGTCTGTCTGTCTGTCTCTCTCTCTCTCTCTCTCTCTCTCTCTCTCACACACACACACACACACACACACACACACACACACACACACATCCAGGGCCTTACACATGCTAATCAAGTGTTCTATCTCTGAGCTACCCGCTTAATGAATTAAGGTTTTAATTGCTTCAGTGAAAAACCATGGCCAAAAAAACCAGTTGCGGAGGAAAGAGTTTGCTCAGCTTACGCTTCCAGCTTCCACATCATCAAAGGAAGTCAGGACAGGAACTCACACAGGGCAGGAACCTGGAGACAGGAGCTGATGCAGAAGCCATGGAGGAGTGCTGCTTACTGGCTTGCTTTACATAGCTTGCTCAGCTGGCTTTCTTATAGATCCCAAGACCACCAACTCAGAGATAGCACCACCCTCCAAAGGCTGGGTCCTCCCCCATTGATCACTAACGGAAAGAGATGCCTTACAGCTGGTTCTCATGGAGGCGCTCCTTCCTCTCTGAGGACTCTAACTTGTGTCAAGTTGACACACGAAACCAGCCAGGACACCCAGCCAGTTTCTTTGTTTTAAAGCCAGGATCTCACTGTGTAGCCCAAGCTGAGCTCAAACTTGTAATCTTCCTGCCTCAGTCCCAAATGTTGACATTACAAGTGTGAACTACCACACTTGGTTGGGGTGTAGTATGCAAACAACAGGATACACACCTTCAGTAAGTTTTGACAAATATAAGCCTGTGTGATGACCACCACAACCAAGACTCAGAATATTCCCATCACCCTAAAAGCTCCTCCGGGTTCCTTCCCACACAGTCCTCCCTGTAACAAGCCCATGGTCAAGGCTCCCACTGGGAACAATGCCACAAGGTAAGGACCTGATGATGTATGATTAATTTATGTTTCCTAGATGTAGAAAGCTAAACTAACCCAAGACTTTCTCAGAGGATGAAGGGAACTTTAATTCTGTGTCCTTGTCCAGGAATGGACTTGTCAGGGCTGGTATAGGACTAGATCCAGTGCATCAAAGAGTCAAGGTTGTGGCTTCTGGGGACCAGACCCTCCTGGGCTGTGATTATCAGTCCTTTGGCAGCTGTGTCTGAGGTATCTCATGTTCTCTTTGCCAATCTTTTCTGACATAACTCTCTGCTGACCTTGACTGTCCCCCATCTGCTTCAAATAGTATATATGATGCTGTACTACTTAATAAACTTGCTTGACATAAGTCATTAGCATATGCAAGACCTCCCAGTCCCAGCTATTGCTTTTGCCTTCTTTATTTCTCATCCTGGATCCTTCCACATAATAGTTTGCTGTTTAGAACCCTTATTCCTGCTGGCTCACGACACCTAGAGTTCCAAACAAATGAATCTGTATACTATGTTCCTTTTGGAGCTGAGTTCACTTATTTACCATCCTGTTTTTGAGATTTACCATCTTGTTTGTTTTTATTTTTAAGTTTTAATTAATTTATTTGCTATCATTGGATGTGTTATGTGTGTGGACTTGGTATTGCCAGCCTTGAATGGGAAGAACTTTACCCACTAACAGTCTTGTCTGTCCAGTTTGCTTTTATTTCTGCATAGTGTTTTGTTTGTACTTTGAAAAAGAACAAATCACATCACGTTAGAAATTCATAATGAATGGGTTCATTAAAGCCTTCATTCATTCATCCACATATCTTGTCTGTGTGTATGTGTGCATGTGTGTGTGCACACAAACATGCATGCACACATGTGATCTTGTATGTGCAAATGCACATCCATATCTGTGTACATGTGTGGAGACCAGAGATTTACACTAACTGTCTTCTTTAATCAGTTTTTGAGACAGGATCTCTCACTGAGCCTACCACTCACCAATTTGACAAGGCTGGCTAGCCAGTAAATTCCAGGGTTCCTCCTGTCTTCCTGTCTTCTGTGCTAGGATTTAGAACTTGTTGATCTTTTCATCCATTATTTTTTCCCCCTCATTCAATCATTCCACAAACATTTTTCTGAAATGTCAGCCACTGGCGAAATGTAGGCTGCAAGCAAAGTGTAGTACCACATGTCCAAGAATTCTAGTACTTGGAACAGTGAAGCCAAAGGACCCCATCTCAAAACCCTGTCTCAAACTAAAACTAAAATTAAAACATACAAATACATTTGATCTTTGGGAGGGAGTTCTTTTGTGATAAAATATATCAGTACCCCAGTCTTTATGCAGGAATGTAAAGACTATGGACCAGTATGCAAAGTGATGGGGCAGAAGAATCAATGCTTTCTGGAGACTTCCTGAGTAATATACTGCATTCTATCATTAAAACAAAGTCAGATGGCTGCCAGAGCCAAGATAACATGTCTGTTCCAGGCAGGAAGAGCTCTCTGTGTCATTTTTATGGAAAAGCAAGAATCCTCCCAGAAGTCCCCAGAAGATTTCTTCTTATTTCATCACCTAGACTTGGATCTCTAGACCATCTATAGGCTCCAGGAAATTAATAAAGCTCTTGCAAAAAGGATATATGATTGCTAAAACTGACACATACCAATCTCCACACAAGGTTGGCACCGTGTCACCGCAAACAAAGCCAAGGTTCTAAACAAGAACTGCACACTGCATCTGGCAAGGCTTCTTGTGATAGCTGTGAGCCCTTGTGAAATGCCAGCACAGACGTGATAATAAGAATATGTACCGGCACATGTGCAGAACTCCTCTTTAGCCCCTGGCCAGTGAGGTCTCTAAAGCAGCACATACAACTGGCACACTTACTCTTATTAACAAATGGATTGGGGCTCTCAATGTTATTGAGCTCTAGAAAAGGGCTGTGTGACTTAGTCTGTTATAAAGCAAGATACAGATAGAAAAAAAACATTTTCAGGTCCCCCTGAAAAGGATCCCTCAAGCCCCAGCTGAGTGAAGCAAAGGCAGTGGTTCTCAGCCTTCCTAATGCTTGGGTAGAGTTCTTCATGTTGTGGTGATCCCTACCATAAAATTTTGTTGCTGCATTGTAACTGTAATTTTACTACTGTTTTAAATCATAATGTAAATACCTGATGTGCAGGATATCTGATATATGACCCCTGTGAAAGGGTCCTTGAGTTGTGACCCACAGTTTGAGAAGCCCTTGTCCTAAGGGCTTCTAGAATCAGATCCTTCCTTTACAATATTTCCCAGCCCTGCTCACTGCTCGGCTCCCTCTCACTCTCTGAGGATGAATGAAAATACTCTGACTTGACACACCTCTGATGTGTTAACTCAATGGCCATTCAGATAAACACCACAGATTTCAGTATTCCCAACCAGAAAGGCTGGACAGGACAATTATAGGCCTTCCCCACCAGAATAGGCTTGCCATAATAATTCTCCAGCAGGTATGAGCAAGACATACCCACTTCTTCTGCCAGCTTGGACATGGAAAGGATAGAGAATGTGTTCTTGTTTCAGAAATGGACACATGGCTAATTTGGGGCCAGTAAGACTCATGGTTGGATTCCAGGAGTCACTGTCTAACAGTGTAGAGAGAACTTTACCAGCTCTGCATGGAATTCCTGCAGCTGCTGCAGCCACATTGCTACAGCTTGATTTTTGAAGTTATGTCACCTTTTTTATCCAGCAACTGCAACTTGAAATGCAACAGAAGGCGTAGCACTCCGGAAGCACTGGGCTCAATCCTCTACAGAGTGTGGGGGAGGGGCACATGATGGGGGAGGGGAGCAGAGAGCTGTGGGTCCAGTGACAGAGACAGTGGCAATAGCCTTTCTTTAATATCACTGTGAACAGCTGCAACACACCCTGAACCTGCATATACATACCTTTTCATCTGTAGTTTCTAATTTGCAAGTTAACTGCTGTGAAGAGACACCACTACCACACCAACTCTTATAAAAGAAAGAATTTAATTAGGGCTGTCTTATAGTTTCATAGGTTTAGTCCATTGTCATCATGACAGGAAGCATGGCAGCACACAGGCAGACATGGTGTTAGAGAAGTAACTAAGAATTCTACATCTGGATACACAGGCAGCAGGAAGAGAGAGACACACTGGGCCTGGCTTGAGCTTTTGAAACCTCAAAGCACATTCCCAGTGACACACATCCTCTAACAAGGCTACATCTACTCCAACAAGACCACACCTCCTATTCCTTATCAAATAATGCCACTCTCTGATGATTAAGTGTTCAAACCCACGAGCCTATGGGGGCCATTCTTATTAAAACCACAATTGTATTAATCTTTGGCTCTGAGTTTTTGTTTCTTGTAGACAAAAACATTATAATTAATACAGATATTTTTGTATCCTTCACATCTCCAACATGGCCAACAGTAAGTGCTTTCTATTATGCTCTCCTAAACATACACACACACACACACACACACACACACACACACACACAAACACACACACACACAAACACACACACAGGCACACATAGGCACACATGCACATACATGCACTTGCTTTCAGGCATAGGATACCAGTCTCTATTTGGTTTTTCTAAAGAATGGAGTGTTTATACATATATCTCTTAGAGAACGATATAGATTGTCTTCAGGGCTCCTTCCACCTTCACTGTGAGGCTGTTAAAAAGCTTCAAACTCATGAATACTCTCTATAACCAACATTCTTATTCCATTGCCAAAAAGAAATTCTCAAAATTTAGTTTCTGCTAAATTACTATAAAAAGTTATAATCAGTCTGATCTAGCATTCATATCAAAACAATTTGGTCTTCTAACTGTCCATCACCACCACTGAGCGCTACTGTTATCAAATGCCTGGATGGCTGCTCCTTTAGGTCTTCTCTGTTCCACTGCAGCCCTTTGTGCAACTGTTGCTAAGATCATCTCAAAGTTTAAAGCTGGCTTCAACATCATCTCCTCCTGACTCTTTCCCTCCCATTCTTCCTCCACTTGACCGTTCTCTTCCATAGAAGGTATTGTCTGTTTCTGCTCCTCTCATGGAGGGGGCGCTTTTTTCCTTCCTTTTCCAGTTAACATTTCCTCATGTCTTCAGACTTCAACTGAGCATAACTCTAGAAAGACTTCCTGAATCCCTGGCACAGTCCAGTTCTTGTATTAGTTGTAATTCATGGTATATATTTTTATGCTTGTCTGTAATTTGGGGTTACTGGCAATCTGCTACAAGACAGCATAACTGCTTGGCCCTAGGTAGTAGTCCCTAATGAAACATGAATTTCATTTTTTCCCTTTGTTGTTATTAATGTCCCCAGGAAGCCTATTGTGGGATTTTTTTTAAAGCTAGAAGACCCCTTCTTTAATAGTATTCCTTGCTAGACACCATAGCTAGGTTGTCTTAGCTTCCATTCAACATGGAGGAGGAGTAAAGTGTGGAGGACAAACAGTAAAGTATGGATAATGCCCAGAATGAAAATAGCTTAGTACTGTGACTACAAGATATCAACACCAGGACCATTGCTTCCCACTGGACATAACTTATCCAGTAAGGAATCATTCAGCCCTGTCTTAGTTAGGGTTTTACTGCTGTGAACAGACACCATGACCAAGGCAAGTCTTATAAAAAACAACATTTAATTGGGGCTGGCTTATAGGTTCAGAGGTTCAGTCCATTATCATCAAGGTGGGAGCATGGCAGTATCCAGGCAGGCATGGCACAGGCAGAGATGAGAGTTCTACATCTTCATCCAAAGGCTGCTAGTGAAAGACTGACTTCCAGGCAACTGGGGTGAGAGTCTTAAGCCCACACCCACAGTGACACACCTACTCCAACCAGGTCACACCAATTCCAACAAGGCTACACCTCCAAATGGTGCCACTCCCTGGTCCAAGAATATACGAACCATCACAGCCCCTTCTCTAACCCCTTCTCTGTTCTCGTAGAAGGCAGGAGAAGGTACGACACCACTCAGCTTCATCTCAGAGTAAAGTTAGCCTACCATTCCATTTCCTTATCTTTAATGGATCAAGCATGGTGTGTCTTGATTTGAGCTTTTAGAAGTCAAGAGTGAAAAGACAAATGTTGTCTTTTAACCAGGGTTTCCTCTGGTGAAAACAAATTACCTGAATAATATGATCGTGGCCTCATGTTTAGTCCTTGACTAAATTAGGAAAAGAAATTGCAGAAAGTATTCATTTTTAGCCCTGGATTTTCTAAGTCAGTGAAGACTCATTTCTATTTCTAGAGGCTGTTGGTTATCCTTCTTGTTTTGTTTTGCTAAAAATTTATTCACTTTACAACTTAGAATCAGCCCTCATTTCCTCCCAGTACCCCCTCATGTAAGTCCTCCCCCCATTCCGCCTTCTCCTGTTTTGAGAAGGGAAAGCCCCCTCTGGGTGTCACACTCCCCACTAACACCTCACTACCACACACACATCAAGTCACTGCAGGACTAGGCACATCCTCTCTCACTCAACCCAAAGTGTCTCCTGTCTACAAGATGTGCAGGGAACAGAGGGAATGGCTGTCCCAGATTGAGACCCATCCCATGGACAACAACTAATCCCTGACACTATTAATGATACTCTATTATGCTTGTAGATGGGGACTTAGCATAACTGTCCTCTGAGAGGCTACACCAGCAGCCAATGAAAAGAGATGCAGAGACCCACAGCCAAACATTAGATGGAGCTCCAGGAGTCTTACAGAAGAGTTGAGAGAAGATCGAGGAACCTGAAGAAGAAAGGGACTCCACAGGAAGACCAACAGAGTCAACATATCTGGACCCTTGGGGACGCCCAAAGGCTGAGTAACCAACCAAAGAGTGGGCACAGGCTAAACCTAGGCTTTCCTGCACATATGTAGCAGATGAGTTTGGTCTTCATCTGGGTCACCCAACAACTGGAACAGGGGCTGTCTGTAAGCCTGTCGCCTGACTGACTGCCCGTGGATCCTGTGCCCCTCTCTCTTGGTCTCCTTTGTACTCTCTCCTTCCTCCTCTCTTACTCCCTTCATACCCATGGCCTAGCCCAGTCTGCTGGCCATGGTCAGTGCACTACTTTCTCTCCCTGCTCTGGACTCCTCTGGATCCCTCTGGCTGTGCTCTACTTCATGTCCACAGTAAAAAATCTTCTCAATCATGCCCCAGTTTATACATCTGCTGCTCAAACCCTCAGTTTATGCAACTGTCTTTATTTCCACTTTCCAGTCTTTTTTCTTTTTCTTTTTTTGCAGGGCTGAGGATCTAACCCATAGAGCTACCTACATGGTAGGCAAGTATACCGTCTCTAAGCTATAGCCTAAACCCTTAACCTTTTAAAGATGTATTCTCTTTAATCTGTATATATGTGGTGTGTGTGTGTGTGTGTGTGTGTGTGTGTGTGTGTGTGTAGCTGTATAGTTGATTTTGGATGTTTTCTCACACACTCCTCTTAAAAAAAATGTGGCATGGTTTCTCATTGAACCTTGAAGAAGCCAATTTATAACTATGGTAGCTAGCCAGCTTGCATTGGGGACCACCTGTCTCTACCTCCAGCATACTAGAATTACAGGTTCCCAACTTTTGTATAGTTTTAGGAGATCCTAACTCTCATCCCTGCAAACACTTTATCTTCTTAGACATCTCACTAACTTCCCCACCAGAATCACATTCAAAGGTTTTAATGTTTCTGTAAAAGTTTCTATGGAAATGGGGTACAGGTCTCGAAGCAACAGTTTTTAAAAACCTACAATGAAAGCAAACATATATAACTGTGAGACACTTGAAAACACATGCTAAGTAAACTTGGGTGTATGTTAAGGATTGCCCTTTTCTGGAGAGTCTAAATACTGCAAACAATTTTTTTCTCAGTCTCCAATAAGTAGTATACTTAGTGGAGTGTGACAAATGCTTTATGAAGGGATAGATATGAAAATAAGACAACAGATGAATGAATATTTCTAGAAACTCATGGAAGAATGACTAGAGAGATAGCTAATTAGCCACCAGGAAACACTGTCAACCCAGCCCAAGGAAAAAGCCTTCAAGCAAAGAGTGTTTAATCTGTCCCTTTAGAGCCTAAGAGGTACCTGGTGAGTTTATAAACAGTGCAGTAACTAGTGACTTTAAAACTGGTTAACCAAGCCGGGCGTGGTGGCGCATGCCTTTAATCCCAGCACTCGGGAGGCAGAGGCAGGCGGATTTCTGAGTTCGAGGCCAGCCTGGTCTACAAAGTGAGTTCCAGGTCAGCCAGGGCTATACAGAGAAACCCTGTCTCGAAAAACCAAAAAAAAAAAAAAAAAAAACCTGGTTAACCAGAGCAACGAGAAAAAAAAAAGTGGGTCAAGGCATGTTTTCATGAACCATGGGTGTGAAAAAAGGCACAGCGTAGAACTGAGAGAGACAAAGTGCTGGAAGAAGATTGATTTGTTTTCTTCTAAGGTAGATGGGTTTCAGAGCACCCAGTGGTTGGTGATAGCACCAGCATGAAGGAGTTAGTGGGGCTTGAAAAGTCAGGACAGGAAAGGCACCCAGAGCCTGGGCCCAGAAAGGGATTCCTTCCTTCCTTCCTTCCTTCCTTCCTTCCTTCCTTCCTTCCTTCCTTCCTTCCTTCCTTCCTTCCTTTCCCTCCCTCCCTCCCTCCCTCCCTCTCTTCCTTCCTTCCTTCCTTCCTTCCTTCCTTTCCTTCTTTCATGTGAAAGGAGAAGAGAACAAAGAAGGGCATCAGGGAAATGCTAGAGTGTCCTGTGACACTAATGTGAGAAGCCCCTGTTGTATGGATTCTCTCTTCTCTGGGAATCACAGTGATAATCTGAGGAGGGGTGGGGGTGGGGGATGAAAATGCAGGGGAGCTCTGGAGGGCCAGGGAGGACTGAGGGAAGCAGATGTTCCTGAGTCCCTGAAGTCAGCGCAGTGGTTGTGTCCCTCTCATCGAAGCTCCTGGAGAAGCTAAACTGGAACTAGAGGCGAGTGTGAGCAACACAAGTCCCTACATCACTGAAATGAGTGAACAGACTGGTTCTCTTATGGAGTCAGGAAACAGAGCTGCCAGGTGAAGTTAGGCTCATCAACTCGGTGTGCTGCTCCTCTCCAGCATTCCATTTCCCCCTCAGGGAGTCTCTCAGGAAGAGAGAGGCTTATAAGGAACCTCCCTCTTCACCACAGTCTTTCTTTGCTGGTGAAACTGAGTGACTCAAACTCAGGTCAGAATTGTGGAGAAGTATGAGACACACAGAAATTATGATGTCTGAGGGAAATCGTATATTACTTATTTTTCTCATTGTTCTGAAGGAATCCTACAAAGCAGCTTAAGGAAAGAGAAGTTTACTGTGGCTCACAATCTGAGGCCACAATATAGACTGGGCAGCAGGCACCTGAGGCTGCTGGTCACAACAGGTGCCCATTCAAGTGAGAGATCCTGCTGTTCAGTTCTCTTTCTATTGAATCAGTCTAGGAACCCCACTATTGATGGCACCACTCACAGATGTGAAGTTTGTATCTTAAGTGACTCTGGATCACATCAAGTTTGTAATATCAACCATCACAAAGGGGGAAATGTTACTGGGATCCTTTCAATTATATAGAAGAACAAAGTTTGCCTTCTTAAGTATGTAAGAACAGTGACAGGGAAAGATCTGTTGCACAGAGAAACTAGAAATGTTCTCAAGTGAGATCAGAGGGAGCTGATTCCCCCTATGGGGGAACATTGTTAAGTAATATTGAGAATATTAACTTCACTGGTAGATCTTTATCCTAAGAATCCTTTAATATTTTTTTTCTTTCAAGTAGCCAAACTGTTAGGAACAGTCATACCAGCCACTTGATTGACAGCTGCTTTGAACAGGATACTATAGAACAAACAGTTCTTTCCTAAGCTACACACTGGATTTCCATCTTGGCAACCTAGCCATTTTGACCAGTGAACAAGTCTTGGATCCCTTGAGAGGATCTCTATTCCACTTCAAAGCCTGCTGCCACCATAGCTGTTGCTAAAAGTATCAACTTCAACTGCAGGAGGCCTTGCTTTAACTATAGCAGTTCTAGGCAGCTTGTCCTGGCTCCAGGAGACGTCACTGCAGCTGTGACATGCTCTTTGTGACTCCCAGATGACCCCACCCATCTTGTAGCTATTCTCATTAGGAACCTGGAGGAATGCTCCCTTGAGTGACTCAGGAAAAGCTCATGATTGGTAGACATTTAAGACTCAAGGCTGTTGGACCTAGAAGCTAAGCACAAGCACGCCACACCCTTCTTCTGATTATAAAACCAATGTCTTTTTCAGACTCCCTGGGTCAGTCCAGGAGGCTCCTCCCCAGGCATTGATACTTCAACATGAAGCCCCAGTCAAAGCATCTTTCAAATGGTCTTTATTGTGGGTAGAGTGGGATTGCTGGTAGCACAAATGATAGACAAAATTCTGGCTGGTAGCTGTAGATGGTTGCATCAAATAGACCCCCTAAGCTATAAGTTCTCACAACTTCCAAGCTATAACCTCCTCAATTCAGCAGCTAAGAGGAGGCTGAAGAGTTCCAGAGTGGCTAGAAGTAGAGCCTGTGGGGACTACAGATGACCATAGCTGCTACGTAAAGAAATGGCAGAAAGATAAGATCATGGAAGGCAAGAGACCATGAAGGGGCACTGGAAAAGTTCCAGAGGGCCACCAAAGCTTAAGATCTCAATGTCTGCAGCTTGCACTGTAACTCCAGCTTGAGGCCACTGGCACTCAAGTCCCCTTATGCCTCTTTCTTACTTGAGTACCCACAGCTACAAATCTCTGGCTTTGAAAGTCCTTTGTCCTCAAGGCCTCACTAAAAGCCTCTGGGTTCCAGGGCCCATCCTCTAAGTCTCCAGAGCTTAGGAATGCCAATGCCAAGGGCATGGCCTAGTTCCATCTGGACAGGGGTAAAAAAGAACCCAATAAAACAAAACAAAAATCCATCCCTTTTGTGATAAAAGCAAAGCTCTCAATGACTTCTGAGATGGTCCCTTAGGTGGCCATTAGCCAGAATAATCAGCTCTCCTGGCTTTACCAACTTCTTCAAGTGACAATGTCAAGGTTAAAGAGAACGCGGGAGATTAGAGAAACTCAGAACAGGCAGCAGATTATCCGCAGGGAAGCATCTACATACAGCTCTGTTGTAATTCCCGAGCCCCCTTCTCATTTTAACACAAGTACAGACCTCATGTGAGGCTCGCTTTAATTAAGTTGGAGCATCATATTCTCCTTAACTCCGTCTGAACACTTGTCTATTCACACACTTTCAAAATATCTTTCAACTATAGTTTTTAAAATTCAGAACTCAGGAAACTCCCATGCTATTTGTAAGTTTACATATCGCCATGATATGAGAATCTAACCAGCTTTCAACATTTTTATAACTTTTCTTACTGTAAAGATTTTTAGCCAGTTTGAAAATAAAATCAGTTGGGTTTCTTGTTTAAGTCTGTATATACCAGCAATTCAGTTTTACAAGGCCACCTCTAAGGGACAAAAGACGATTGATGTTATCAGGATGAAAAGAATGCTATTTGGGGAGACTGGGGAGAAGACTTCATTGGCAAAGAGCTTGAGGACCTGAGTTCAAATTCCCAGCTACCACAGAGGAGCTGCACACAATGGCATGCCTTGTAACCCCAGCACCAGGAGTCCAGAGACCATTGGCTCCCTGGAGCCCACTGGTCAGTCAGTCTAGCTGAATCAGTGAGCTCCAAGTTCAGTGAGGGACCCTGTCTCAAAAAATAAGGTGGAGAGTACCTGAGAAAGACAAGTGACTTCGATCTCTGCGTTTACACTCATGCACACCACTTTGCACACACACATGAACATGTACAACACACACACACACACACACACTCATGCACGCACACACAAGCACCCGCACACCCACACAGAAATTTGGAGAGTGTGCTTTCTGTGTATGTGCCTGCACTTGCATGCGCACATGCTGAGTGTGACCTTGGGCGTCATTTTCCCCAGGTGCTGGCCACATTGTTTTTAGAGATAGGATCTCTCAGTCACAAAAGAATCACAAAGTAGGAGAGGTGCCTGGCCTGTAAGTCCCAGGCATCTGTTTGTCTCCTCCCTGCCCCCGCCCCCACCAGTCCTGAGATAACAAACATCCAGCACCATACCCAGGCTTTTCCATGTCCTCACCCTTACAAGGTAAGGACTATTTGCTTGTTTGTTGTTAACCAACTGTACTATAGCATTTTAAAACTGTCCCTCTAGGAGGTAGGTAGAAACTCAGGAGACTAGAAGGTAAACGGAAAGTCACATGTCTGGAAGGACAGAAACGTGAGTCCCAAGGACCCTCCCACAGCAGAAACAGGCAGAAAACAACTGTGGAGAGAGTCTCCCTCTCTCCAGCACTTGAGCAGCTGTGCAGGGCTCTGCAGCTTCCCTCGGTCCTTACTTTTCTGTGCAGCAGCTGCTTTTGAGTCATCCCTGCTCCCTGTAAGCAACCCCTCACCCACACTCCTGTCAATAGCCCCAGCAAAAGCTCATTGCTTCACCAAATTGTATATTGTTGTAATCATTACTGCAATCTGTTGTGAGTTCCCTTTCTGGAGTGAGTAGATGCCTGTGTTTAAATACAAGTGTGAGTGTGTGTGTATGTGTTGTGTCTGCCTAGGAAATGTCTCTCATATATAACCAATTGTGCTATCTCCCAAGACCATTGTTTGCTCTCTTAATGCAACAACTTAAAAAGCACAACCATTTCTGCCTCTTCCTCTTCCCCAACCCTACTTTTTTAGTATCAGTGTTAACGCTAGGAACTGAGACGTGCTTGACAAGGGAGAGGGGGAGGGGGGAGAGGGGGAGGGGGGAGAGGAGAAGAGGGAGAACCCTTTAAATTGTCTGGAGTGGCTTTCAAATAACCTTGAACTTGGAATCCTCCTTTTGTAGCCTCTGAAGAACTAGGGTTAAAAGTTGGTGCTACTAGACCCAGTTACTTTTGCATTTTAAAAGAATATATTTATTTTCATTTTGTTTACATTGGTGTTTTGTCTGCGAGTGTGAGGAAGTCAGATCCCCTGGAACAGGAGTTACGGATGGTTGTATCCTGTCATGTGGGGGCTGGGAATTGAACCCAGGTCCTCTGGAAAGAGCAGTCTGTGCTCTTAACCGCTGAGCCACCTCTCCAGCCTTACTTTTGCACTTTTGGTATACTGTGTTTTATATAAAATTTAAGCCAAGTGTAACCTTTTAAAAATGTATTTGTAATATGAAGATTTGCTTAATTAATTTAGCAATTAGGATTGGGTATCTTTCAGATGGACCCCATTCTATTGTTGCTAAGGCTGACCTTAAATCCCTGATTCTCCTCCCTCCACCTCATCCTTGCTAGCACTACGGGCATGTGCCAGCATGTTTTCAGCTGGCAAATGTTTATCTAGAACTTACTGCATGTTAGGCATTGTGCTAATGTCTGATTGTGAGAATGATAGAAACGGTTCCGACTATCCCATTACCACAGAGCTTCTGTTTTGTTTTGCTTTGCTTTATTTTTGGGACAGAGTCTTATTATATAATGAAGGCTAGTCTGACCACCTATCTCTGCCTCTTAAGAACTGACGTTACAGGCCTGCACCACTATGCCCAGCAAGAGCTTTTCTTTTTTGACCTTGAATTCTATGTATCAAAACCACACAACACAGACATAAAAGACTATACAGATATATAATTAAGATGGGAAAGCTGCCTAAATCCAAGATGTACATTCTTTTAAACTTTGTCATTTTGGAAATCAGAGACATCACAGGGTGTAGTCAGACAGACAGCCGTAGGTGGAGAGAACACATGTGAAGCAGAGAAACCTACAGAATTAGTGTGAGGGCTTAGAAGAAAATCCCGAACTCAACAGGAAAAGATCCTTTTAAGGACTCTGGATGTGCCAAGATCTGAAGGAATAAAAAGGTTCAGCCAGAAGTGGTGGTTAACATCTGTAATCCTAGAGCTCAGGAAGCTGAGACAGGAGGATTTCCAGGGGTTTGAGGCTAGTCAAGGCTATATACCAAATTCAAGAATAGCATGAGCCACATAGCAATACCCTGTCTCAAAAAATTAAAATAAATTAAGATTAACGTTAAGGTTCCATGGGTTAATTTACTAAATGTGAGTGATAAAATTTAGAAATTTTTAAATTATTTTTTTGTTCCCAACAGACAAATCAGGATAGGTAAAGCTGAGTCTGGGTCTGTTTTCAGTTTTGAGGGAATGGACACCAGATAGAAGGAGTACATAAACATTTGCCTAGTATGTTTAAACCCTGGGTTCTGTCTGTGGTTACAGGATGGGAAATCCTAGAGACAAGTGAAAACAAAGCAGGTCTGAGCATTGCACTCTGCAGAGAGGAAGGCAAATGGACGATTTGCTGGAAGATAATAATTTTTAATGTCCCTCAGTTGTGGGAAATTCTTGTCCTTCCTTTCTCCTAGGCCAGTGTTGGTCCTCTTTCCAAGCTTCCCACCCCATTGGTTTAGGACACAGAGCCTAATTTAATGAATAATTTGGGACTTGCAAATTGCCTCTTCTGACACTAGATTCAGAAACATAGCAGACTACTTGTACCTTTCCAACTCCCAGAGTTCAGAGACAAGCAGGTACCAGCTGCCAACTAGAGGATGGAAGGGCCTGGTGCCTCCTGCTACCTGGTAATGGGCTACGGGGCCAGAGACCATTAGATCCCTGGAGCCCACTGGTCAGTCAGTCTAGTTGCATCTGTGAGCTCCAAGTTTAGTGAAGGACCCTATCTCAAAAAATAAGGTGGAGAGTGCTTGAGAAAGACAAGTGACTTTGATCTCTGCCTTTACACTCATGCACACCACTATGCACACACACACATGAACATGTACAACACACACACACAATGAAAGAGAAAGAGGAGAAGGTACAGAGAATATGGTTCTAGTCTTGTGACCATGGGCAAATCCCTCTTTGCATTGCCATAAATATTAACTAAACACTACAGGATGGTAACAGAGGCTGACATATGGTAAGTCTTCTATAAATGACAAAGCCTTACTAAATTTTATATTTAGTAGGAAATAATTTAAAGGAAGCCTCAACTAACCCACAACTAAAAGACATTACACAAGGCCTGCAAATTATTACAATAATGAAAAACTCAATAAAATGATTAATATCCCAACTAAAGCAATTAAACAAACAACAACAAAAATAACCACTTTAGCACTGCTTTGTCCAGAAACTATATCATGGATCCAGAACATTTGCATTCAAGAAATCATACAAACAGAAAGGATCAAGGCTATTTATGATCAAATTACTAAACACTTTATTTGGCACAAATAACAATCTTAATAATACAAGGAACAAAATACAGTATATGAATAATTTGGGACTTGCAAATTATCTCTTTTCTGACACTAGGTTCAGAAACATAGCAGACTACGTTTTTATACTTAGTATACATAGATACTTCACTTTTGTTCCCTTTAAAATACTGAAACTTAATGAGCTAGGTGGTATACACCTTCAGTTCCAGCCCCAAGGAGGCACAGGCAGGAAGATCTCTGAGTTTGAGGCCAGCCTGGTCTACAGAGTGAGTTCCAGAATAGCCAGGGTTACAAAAAGAAACCTTGTCTCAAAAAAAAAAATTGTATTACATCAAAGCAAACAAAACAAAAAACTGAAACTACATGTGAGTATATAAAACACACACACACACAGAAACATAAGCTTTGGTGATAACAGTGTGTCAGGACGCATAATTTGGTCAGAAGCATAATAACTGAGTGTGATTTACTTGACCTATTTTAAAGTACTTTCTCATTCATTCCTAATTTAGTGCTTTGCACATAGCACATAATTGTAAAAATCTCAAATATAAGCAGGCTGAGACAGGAGGATTGCTGTAAATTTCAGGTCAGTCTGGGATTCAGTGAATTCCAGGCCCCCTGAACTATAGTTTAACTCTGTCTCAAAACAAAACAAAACAAAACAAAACAAAACAAAACAAAACAATTTGTTTTTCAAGATGCTTCCTAATTTCATGTTTTAAGTAATGGGATATTCTGAAAATGGGTCATAGCTGTCATTTCTCTTTTCTTTTACTACTATTACTTTTAAAAATCATTATTTTTCCAATCATCTCTAAAAATTGTGAGACTTTGGGTGATAGTCTAAATTACAACACTTCCAAGTGAAGTCAGCCTGCTGTTACATACTAACTTCTACATTTATGTTTCTATGAATGCAGCAGCTTCAGTCTGTCTTTTATATTACATATTTCAGGCAAGAAAATTTTAACTGAGATTTTAATCCTATTGGTATAAGTTGACTTTAACTACTATGAACTGTTAATAAACCAATACATATGTTTGTTTCTGCTTACTTGGCGACAAGATCTTTAGGACTCCCTGCTCCTGCTAAGAGAAAATGTAATTAAAAATGGATGTATGTAGAATATTTTCAGAAACCTTTGGCAGCGACAACCTTATGAAGAACTCTGTCTTCCTCTTGCAACTCACCGCAGTAGCAGAGTTCAGCTTTTCTAAATGTTCATATTTATTCTTGTCTTACAAGAACACTTCTTTTAAATCATATCTTCAACTCTATCATGACTCATCATGTACAATTGCTTATGAATCCTGAATTATAAACTAGTACTGCTTTGCTTATATTTGGGTTGTTGGGGTTTTTTTTCTCTCTTTCTCCTCTTTTAGAACTCTGAAACCAAACAGGCTGCACCGCAACCCATCTTTGAGACTCAGAAAACAGAAATCTAGGGCAGGGCGGACTGTCGGCGTGTGGCTGGGTCAGCAGAGTGCTCCACAGCGAGGACAACCTTGGCTGAGATCTGACCAGGACTCCATGGGACGGAGGCGCCTGATGGCACTCAGTGAGTGGTCCCTAGCGCCGCCGCCGAGAGGCCTCTGAGCCCCCACCTCTTCCGGGTGTCCCGCCCGCCTTTTCCTGTAGGATGCGGCCGCGACGCGCGCCCTGCGCCTGGGCTGCAAAAAGATCAAAGACTTGAGTGGGCCGCGCGGCCTCGCCCTGCCATGGGGGAGCAACTTTTCTAGAGACGCCCGACAGGGTGGAAGGCGTGCGGGAGCCGCCAGGGGGCCCCCTGCCTCGCCGCACTCCCGTCCATCGCCTTTAGATGACAGTCTTCGAAGCCCCTAATTGTAAACGCCTATCGGGCAGCCCTTAACTCCACGTCCATTGCGAGCGCTCACAGGCGTCGGCCATGACAGTTATATCCGGGTATGATGCCGAGCCACGTCCTGAGGCTCCCGGAAGTGACGCGACGCGGAAGGATACGCGCTCGACCGAGGGCGGCTGAGGTGAAGAGGTCTCCGGAAGTGGGTGCAATCGGACTCTGCTGCTGGGACCGGGGGCAGTAGGAGGAGCGTGGCCCATTACACAAGGCCGGTCACTGAGCTCAAAGCCAACCATGCTGTGCCTTGTTCATCAATCCGAGAGACAGAAGCAGTTATTTTTATTTCATGTGTATTGAGAAACTAAGACCGAGAGAGGGCAAGGGACGTCTCTAAGCCCATAACCAGGAGTATTTGACCTAAACAAAATTCTGTGTTCTTCGTGATGACTCCCTTTTTGGAAAACTTAAATTCCTACCCCTTGTCATCGTAGATTGTTGCCTCTGCAAGCATTTCTTCAGCACAGTAGCCCAAGCAGTGGTACCTTGACACACGCGTGATTGTAATCAAAGATCTTTTTTTTTTTTTTTAATTCCGTCTTCATTGGGAGTATAGCATTTTCCTGTATTGGGGAACAACCCTTGGAAAACTGTAGTTTTAATCAATTTATTTCAGACTGAGCACAATAAAACTTTTGTCTTCTATCAGCATATTGCACTTTCACCATTGTTTTGCTGATAAATTTTTAAAAAATGATAGTAAACAAATAATACTGACTACAGCATTACAGTGCAGCAACTCTGCCAAAGTGAGGTACTGACAAAACACATGTATCCAAAGAGATTTGGATTTTTTCTGTAAGTCTGACTCTCCTGGGTGTGTGTGTGTGGGGGGGGGATCTTAAAACTGAGAGTAAATGTAGAGAAAATCTCTATGTAAAGGGAGTACTCATCAAATAAATAAATAAATAAAGGGGGAGAACCAGGGGAGGCTCCAAAAGCCATCCCACAGTCTGAAACAGTTAAGGAGGGAAGGGCAGAGGTCAGAAAAGTTGGTGATAATATCCCAGACTAAGTAACTTTCAGCAGATCCGCTGAGGATCCTCAATCTAAAAATCAGCTGTCAGGGGAGACCTCCCTAGAACCAGTTTGCCTTACATCCGTGCTTCCCTTTCACTGGCTGAAACAGCCTGTGTTGATGCAAATGTGGCAAAGGATTTCTGAGTGTACTACATGGGGACCCTTGACCAATTTTGCTCTCTCTGTAAACAGTCATAGCAGTTCAAGATTTGTTTCATTATTGTTGGAAACTTTACCAGCATCACATGTTCCCCTGCCTCAGAGGTTCCTGTAATATGATCCCCACTGACCCAGTATTCTGTAGCCTGTGGTAGCTGTGAACTTGCTGCTGTCCTCCTACCTCAGCCTTAAGTTTCAAGTCTTAAGAGAATATTTTAGTGATGATAAAAGGGGTAGGGATTTTTAGAGTGTTATACACTTCCTTACACTGCTTTAAGTTCAGTGACATTACTCAGAGAAGTGCCTGTGTATCACCAGAGCTTTTAGAGATACTGTGGTATTTTTTTTTTTGATTTATTTTATTTTATTATATGTAAGTAAACTGTAGCTTTCCTCAGACACTCCAGAAGAGGGAGCCAGATCTCGTTACGGATGGTTGTGAGCCACCATGTGGTTGCTGGGATTTGAACTTATCACCTTCGGAAGAGCAGTCGGGTGCTCTTACCCACTGAGCCATCTCACCAGCCCGATACTGTGGTATTTTGAGAAATAGCTTGACATCTGAAAAATGTCAAGAGTAGAAGAAATGGAACAGCAAGAAGTTTTGGCAGAGGTAACAGAGAGTCACTATGTTGATACTGACCATTTGTACCACAGTATGTCAAGGCAAATGATGCATCAATAGTGGAGCACAAGAGTGAGTAAGTTGGGTTAGAACCTTTTGACATGCCTAAGTAGAGAGATGAGACTCTAGCAGAGAAAGCCTGCTTGGCTTGAACTAGTAGAAAATCCAAAGCAATGGACACGTGAAGTATTCATGGAGAAACTGAATGTTGCTTATCTATGGAAATCTGCTTGTTCAAGTTTTCTTGTGGTTCCTGCTTCTTTAGAGTCGAAAGTCCCAAGATTCTCTTCCTGAGAGATGCTTTTACTGGCATTTCAAGGTCTCCTGTAGTCATGTAGAATGGCCAGAATACAACAGTGAATTTCTGATCCTGCTGCCTCCATCTTTGCCTCTACTTTTGGGAGTGTTAGAATTCCTCAGACTTAAGTTTTCAACTAAATCTCTTTTTTATTTTTCTTTATGGATACACTAAGTGTGTGTGTGTGTGTGTGTGTGTGTGTGTGTGTGTGAGTGTGTGTGTGTGTGTATACAGGGGATGAACACAAACATGCAACATGAGGCCAAGTATCTTGCTCTGTTGTTCACAGCCTCACTCCCTTGAGACAAGGTCTCTCACTGAATTGGAGTTCACCAACTTTTGGCTAGCCTGACAGCTAGTGAGCCCTAGAGAGCTTCCTGTCTCCCTCCCTCCAAGCACTGTGTTTGCATGCACCCATCCCTGGTATTTCAATGGATATTCAGGATTTGAACTCAGATCTTCATGCTTGTGCAGAAAGGTCATTCACTGGTGAACCATTTCTACACCTTAGTAAACATTTTTGAGCAACTTCTTTGTGTCAACCACAGTGTATAGTCTTTGAAGTACAGAATGAGGAGCAAATACAATAAGAGCATAAATAATAAAATATTAACAAAAAAATCAATTGCTATAATATAGGTGTCTCAGTTTTAGAAAGGAGCTGGCAGAAGGATAAATACCTCTCATTTTTCTAATTGTGAGCATGAAGCAATCCAGAAGACCAGCAACTCAGATATGTCTCTTGGTTGCCCATTTCTGCCCAGCCTGATGGAGGGTCAAGGGAACTTAGGTTGATCAGGAAAGCTGGGGTTGTCACTTGCTCCTGAGATTGGCTCATCCCAGGATGTTGTAACTGTTACAAATGGCTGGCCCTTCAGTGGGATTCCTGGGAAATTACTCCAGGTGAATCCACTGATGGAGAATGGGAGAGAGTCTGGAAAGGTGAGGACCCCAGAATTCTATAAATCTGTACCCAGAGTTCCATCATGGGCTCACAACTCCGGGCCCCTCCTATGCTGACAGATGTTTGTCTGTTTTAATATAATTTGTCCTTTTCTTTCTTCTCCTTCCTTTGTGGATGTTGCTTTTCTGTCTGCATGGCTGTGGCCCTCTTCTTCCTGGCTGTCACTTTCACTTTCTAAGTCCCAGCCCCTTTCAGGTAGGTGGCCCTGGCACTACCAGTTGACACTTTCACTTTCTAATCACCTGTGACATTCTCTGAGTTTGTCTACTCTCCCAGGTTAACAATTATGTGTTCATGCCAATGTCCCTAGGTGACAACTCCTTACCCTAAGACCCTCATAATACACCCACTCCTGCTGGAAGCAGACAGCAAGCCCTAGCAAGTTACTTTCCTTTCTTTTACCATGAAGAGCTCACTCAAGACCAGCAAGAAATTACAGCTCTGGAGGTAGGTTCATCATCAATTTTCAGTAGACACTTAAAGGCCATATACTGTGAATAGAGGTAGCAAACAGGGAATTGATGATGAGTCGTTAATGTATAAAACGCATGTCCCCAGCTTAGAAACACACAGATCTAATTCACAGACTAACTCTAAGTTACTCTGTAAGTTAGTTACAGGCTTTGGAAATGAAAGATTTAATTGTTGAAAAGCGTAGTTGAATATCATCAGTATAGTTAAGACAGATTAAAAAAGCAGCCAACCCTCCTGAGGGGCCCATGGTGAGGGGTTCAGCATCATTAGGTAATGCTAAAAAGTATTAATTTATTAGTTCTTTATTGTAAGCATCCTTTGATATTTTTTCCATAACTGAGCAGGTGTCAAGAATGGGCCATCTGGCCCCTTGCATGAAAGCCTGGCTGCCCTGGCCTCTGAGATGTTAGTCGTGTACTCTTTTCTTGGCAACTGACTGACCTGCCCAAAGAAGTCCAGCCTTATTGAACACCCCATGACACTGAGAGAGCTCCATTCCAGCTGCAAGGTCCACTGCAAACCATGACAGCTGCTCGAGTCCAAGTGCTCTTTCAGAACTCGCTCCAATCACAACCACTCCAAGAAACTCAAGGTGGAATTGGAAGATGCTAGTGGGCTTCGGGGAACCCTAGATGATCTTGTCCACCATGCAACTGTTAGTATTCAGGAGAGGAAGGGGAGGCACCTCTCCCACTGACTCAGCAAAAGCTAGTGATTACTATGTAGGGCATCTGACTGGTTCATAGATAAAGCATCTGATAAGGGTATATGTAAGCTGTGGATGGTAAGCTGGAAGCCACTCACACACAAAGCTGTGTTTGGTAAAGTTACCTTCTTCTAACACCCCCAATCACCCAGTTTTGCAAAATTGGGCCTCAGGAAAGTTTTCTCCCAATGCCCCCACCACCACCATAAGGATTTATTATATAACCCATACTAGCCTTGAACTTAACCTCCTCTTCCCTCAGCTTCCAAATTGCTGGGATTACTGGTGTCCACCACTGTACCTGGCTTCTGAATATTCTTTTATTGGTTACTTGCAGGTTTTTTTTTTCCACCTAGAGTAGACTGAGCTGGTTATACAAGGAAGACCAGCACTCCTAGATATTTTAGTCCCAAACCCACCCACAGCCACGAAAAGGCTGCTGAAGAGTTCAGGAGCACGATGGGGGGCTAAATCAGCAAAACTGGGACGGGGAGGGCAGAGAGGCTGTAAGTAACTGCAGGCAGAAGCTTCCAGCCCCTGGTTTCTGGAAGAATTCTTGAAAACCAAGAGTATTAAGAGTCAAAGGTCTGAGCCGTGCGTGGTGGCACACGCCTTTAATCCCAGCACTCGGGAGGCAGAGGCAGGCGGATTTCTGAGTTCAAGGCCAGCCTGGTCTGCAGAGTGAGTTCCAGGACAGCCAGGGCTACACAGAGAAACCCTGTCTCAAACAACAAACAACAACCACCACCACCACCACCACCACAACAAACAACAACCACCACCACCACCACAACAACAACAACAAAGAGTAAAAGGTCCCATTATCCACTGCTTAGGAGCTGTCACACCAGGTGCTGGGCTACTGTCACTCAAAGCCCAAACCAACCAATCATCTTTGGACCAGAGCAGCTAGAACTGTAAGTCTTTGCTTTGGAACTTAGCAGCGATGAACATCTAGGTTCTTAGAGCTTAAAGCCATGAGCCTCCAGGTTCAAAGCCCAACCTGTGATGACGCACTGGTATGTAAGCAGCAAAAGGGGAGTAAGAGGAGAAGAATAACTGATACCCAAAGATGCTCACTGTGCTGCTGGTATCACTCTATAGGTTTGCACACAAAGCTCCTACATCTTTGAGCAAGCATTAGCTGTCTGCGGTCACACCTCCTCTTAATCATACAAGCACGCAAAGCACAGAAAGAATCAACACATCAGCCAAAGTCACATTCTCCTTCTGAACCTGAAATCCTGTAGTCTGAGAACCTTTCACGTCAAATGACAAAACAGTGTATTTTAAGACATTTCAAGAATTCAAAACTGGACCACTGGTGTGGTGAGCCTCTAGAAAGATTAATGAGATCAGAGGAACAGGATGGCTTGTTGTTAAAGGAAGTGCTGCTTATAAAAGGTTTCTTCTAAAATTTTAGTTTTGTTTTTTGTTTTTTTGGTTTGTTTGGTTTTTCTTTCTTTTTTTGTTTGTTTGTTTGTTTTTTTGTTTTTGTTTTTTTGAGATAGGGTTTCTCTGTATAGCCCTGGCTGTCCTGGAACTCACTTTGTAGACCAGGCTGGCCTTGAACTCAGAAATCTGCCTGCCTCTGCCTCCAGAATGCTGGGATTAAAGGCATGCGCCACCACGCCCAGCAAATTTTAGTTTTAAAAGTAATTTATTTAAAAATTCTCCATGCATTATGATCATATTCTTCCCACTACTCAAATTCTCTCAAGATGCTTTCCACCTTGCTACCCAGCCAATTTTATGCTCTTTCTCTATGTTATAAAGGAAAGAAAAGAAAGAAAATCAAAACAAACAAAAACTCAATGTGACAAAACATACCAAACCAACACACACACATAATACCTCTCTGGCTCTCTTGTGCTCTCTCTCGTTCTCTTTTGCTCTCTCTCACTCTCTCACACATGCATGTGCACTAAATAAATAAATAAATAAATAGGAATCTATTTTATGTTGGCCAACTTCAGGCCCCTGGGCTGGGGCCTGTCCTGGAGTGTGGTTGCTAATTTTCCTTTTCCAGCAGATATCAATTGCAAATAGCTCCTTGGTTAGGGGTGAGACTTTCATCTCTCGCCCTTCTCCATTCTGAGGTTTTCTTTGGTTTTTGTGAAGGTCCCGTGAATGCTACCACAGCCTCTGTAAATTCATAGGTGTATCAGTCCTTTTGTGTCTGGATGACCCTGTTTCCTTGGAGTCGTCCAGCACCTCTAGCTTTTAGAATATTTCCTCTTCCACATAGATCTCCATCCTTTGGAGGGAGTGATTTCATAAAGATATCACATATAGGACTAAGTGCTCCAAAGTCTCCCATTCTCTACTCCTTGTTCAGCTGGGAGTCTCTGTTAATCGCCATACCCCACAAGAAGCTCCACTAACAAGGGTTGAGCAATGCTCTGGTCTGAGGTCCATCCTTGAGAGGCAGCTATGGAGAGTGGTTATGCGGGTCAGCAGCGTCAGTTCTTCCCTTTGAAGCTGGGTAGTTCATACCAGCTCTCTAATAGCAATGTGCACATAACTCATGTCATGTGACTTCTTGGGGTTCCAAAATACTGCTTCTGCCTACGTCTCTCTTATTGGAAATTTTACTCTGGAGAAACCAGGCACCTATAAGGAATCCCAAAGTAATCTACAAACAGAAGTCACCTACAGAGACCCATACGGAAAGAAAATGAATCTCCCAGCCAGCATCCATCACCAGCATTCTAAGGGATAAGATCTCCAGTGACTTCAAAATACCAGTTCTCAGTCTTCCAAATAAGGATCCAAACACTGTAGAGCAGAGATGAGATGTCTCTATGCATTTTTAAAATCTGATCCACACCAAAGCCCTAAGGATAAAAATTGTTTTTATAATATTGAACTTACGAGTTTTTTTCTTTTACAAATTCTGAAATAAATGAATGTGATAGGTAAGTTGTACAAGGATAATATTGGCTCAATATTAATTATGAGCAAGGCTAGAAGGAAGAGTGCATTTAGGAACTGGAGGAATGACTCAGTAGATATGTGCTTGCCTTAGTTATATGAAGACACTAGAACCCACATCAGATGCTAGGCGTGATTACACACACTTGCTAACCCCAGTGATGGTGGAATAAGAGTTGAGAGCAAATTCCTCGAGCTTATGACCAGCTAGCCTAGCCTACCTGATCAAGTTCCAGACCAGTGTGGGGCCTTTCTCCAGCAAAAGATCCATAGACACTTAAGATTGTCCTCTGATCTCCACATATACATGCACACCCCACACACATATGTGCATGTTCACACAATACTCTCACACACAAAAGAGCAAGTTTAAGTTTAATAGAGTAGCATAATCATTTAAAGATAAATATTAGATGAAAAATGTCACATTTGGTTTTAAAATTCATCTTTAATGTTTTCATGAGAGATGTCTTAAAATGACACAAGTGGAGAAGAATGACGAGATAGAAAGAATATTCTGGGAGACTTTGTCGTTTAAAGATATTATCAGACAAAATAGCTTACTGGGAAATGACTAAGAGCAGCAAAAGAGATGATGCCATAGTACCAAGGTAGCAGCCATCATCAAATCCATGAACTTCATTGCAAAGAGCTTCACATACTCAAAGTACAAGTTTGTGCTTTACAAAAAAGAAAAGCTAATTCAGAAGGAAGAACCAAGAGCTTGGATAGTAAGGCCAGGTGGTTTGGAATGGATCTAATTAAAACGATCTTATTGTCTAGATGTTGATCAGAATCATGTAAACCATGCGCTCTGCCCATTTCTACCTTGCAAAGTTAAGCATCTATAGCAGGTCACCCAGGGCTTCTCTATCCAATCTCTATGTGGCCTGGAAGTCACAGATAATTTTTCTTCGTTGTTCACAAGACTTCAGATCAACAGGAACACAATACCCAGGAGCTGTTCTTTGTTGGTTCAGTTTTTTGTTTGCTTTGTTTTGTTTTGTATCGAGAGAGGGTACATAGGTTTGGCTGTCCTGGAACTTGCTGTGTAGATCAGGCTGACCCCATTCACAGAAATCCACCTGCCTCTGCCTCCCAAGTAGAAGGATTAGAGGCATGCGCCACTACACCTGGTCCCAGGAACGTTTTTTTTTTTTTTTAAGGATCTCACAGCAAAGCCTCGGCTCCTCTGTGTAGCCAATTGTAGCCCTTTCCTCCAGGAGGAAAGAAGGGGACTCATAAGATTTAGGAAGTAACAGAAACTACTGGAGTCACCAGGCTCTGTCCTCAAGGTTGTAAAAGCAGTAAACAATTTCTGGGGAGAGGAGATCTTTATGGCAGCCAAGTCATCTGCAAGCTATGGGAGAAGCCCCATGAGGAGAAGCCAAGCTGAGGTAGGCTACTCTCCTGCTCTGAGTCACCTCCTTTAGGTAACCTCTTACCTGGGTTATCACTCATGCCGAGGTAGGTTAGGCACGTGCTCTGAGTCACCTACACTCCCTTAAGTAACCTCTTACCTATGTTCCTGTAAGTAACCCTGGGACGCTCACTAGTTACTAATCACTTCTATAACCTCTCTTAGGTGCTCTATCTGGGCACTCCCCAAGTCGAGTCATAACACCTAGATATAAAATGGGGGGGGGGGCTTTACCAGACTCTCCTGTACCAAAAGAGTTGATCTCTGCAACCAAAGTGACAGAGTGGAAATGGGGGGGGGGAGGACTGTGTAATAAAGGACAGGTGGCTTGTACCTTGTGTTCTCTCTGATCACTTGCTGTGGTGGATGCCAGCTGCCATGCCAGAGTACATGCAACAGCCTGGCACAGCTAAGGTATGCTTCAGAGGAGCCTGCCTGGCAACAGCCTGCCTGGCATGGAAGACACTTGAAAACATATCGCTAAACACGGTCAAGCTGTGATGGCACTTCTAGTGAGCCCCACCTGCTATCACCTCTGGTGACACAGTACCTGAGACACCTTGCAATGCTGCTCCTGGGTAGCTTACCCACACAGACTGTAATAAAATAATAAATGACTGAGTTTGTGAAGCTTGAAATAATTGTTAATGTAATTATAAATTGCTAACACAGGAATTTCTCCAAATATGAAGGTCTACTTCCGCATCAAAACTATAAGCACAATACATATTTCAGAGTCATGCTAGAGGTGTAAGAGCCAAGCTGCTGAAAGCAGACAGGTAGAAAATTTTAAGAGCAAAACTCATCCTGGAGAGATGGCTCAGTGGTTAGGAACACTTGCTATTTTTTTTTTCCAAAGGACCCAAGTTCAGTTCCCAGCACCCATATCAGTTACATCCACCTGTAACTCCAGTTCCAGGAGATTTGATACCTTCCAGGTTCTGTGTCACTTGAACATATGTGTTGCATACCCTCACAAGAGACACCTAACCACACATAAATAAAATTAATAACCAAGGCTTTAAAAGCAAAACTCATATTTTAAAAAGTATCTTCAATGGAACAGAAGTTGGATAGATAGTCATGATATCTAAATAGAAACAGGGGAAGATGGAGACAATGTAAAATACCTTATTTGCTGTGTGATAAAACAACTGTCACCTAGATTCCACACCAACCAAAAACGAAGGATCGAAAATAAAGCAAATACATCTTCAGACCAATAAACACTGAAAAAAATTACTTGAAATCATATACTAGAAGATGCCTTTATTCCCAGCACTTGGGAGGCAGAGACAGGTAGATCTTCATATAAGTCTCCATAAAAGAAAGCATTCTGTCTTGGAGGATATAACAATTTGTATGTACATAATAACAGCACTTCAAAATGTACAGAGCACTTTTCTTGGCTATAAGAAAAAAAGACACATCTACGTTCTTAGTGGAAATATTATCTTTTGCCAGCATATATTAACTATATATATGTGTGTGTGCATAAGTGTATATATTTTGGGTATATTATTATTATATTACTGTGTGTATGCGTGTCTGTGTATGTGTGTGTGCATGTGTGTGTATATATATTTTGGATGTATGATTATTATTATTACTGTGTGTATGTGTATATATTTTGGGTATATTCTTAATATTATTATTATATGATTGTGTGTGTGTGTGTGTGTGTGTGTGTGTGTGTGTGTGTGTGTGTGTGATATACATGAAGGGGCAAGTCATAGCATATACATAGTAGTCAAAGAAACATTTTGTGTAGTAAATTCTCTCCTTGCACCATTATGTGGATTCTGGGGATTAAACTTAGGTAATCAGGATTACAACTTAAGTGCCTTTACCTGCTGAGCCATCTTGTCAGTCCCTGTACATACTCTCCTAGTAAATAAGTGAATAGAGTAAAAATAAAATAGAGGGAGGGGGAGGGGGAAGGGGACTTTTGGAATAGCATTTGAAATGTAAATTAAGAAAATATCTAATAAAAAAGTAAAAAAAAATAGAGATATAGAATAAAAAAACTGATAGACACTTTACTTGTATGCACATTATTTTGAAAAGCTCACAAAATCTTTACCTATATTGACTATATTGAAGACTATAAAGCAATCTCAACAAATTAGGGCAGTTTGATTTTTTGAGAAATACCTTTTCTGATCACAATAGAATTGTGCTCAAAATCCATAACAAAAAACAACAAAGAAAATAAAATCAAAGAAACACCATAGGTTTAGATATTAAGCTATATATTTCAAAAGAAATCCCAAGGATTAAAGGAATACCATCTAAAAAAAATTAACCCAGAATTATTCCTGTCTAAAGAAAATACAGGGACAAAAAAAAAATGGAGCAGATACTGAAGGAAAGGCCATTCAAAGACCACCCCACTTTGGGATCCATCCCATCGGCACACCAAATCCTGACACTATTTCTGATGCCAAGAAGTGCTTGCTGAGAGGAGCCTGGTATGGCTGTCTTCTGAGAGGCTCTGCCAGCATCTGACTAGTACAGTTACAGATACTCATAGCCAACTATCGGACTGAGCCCAGGGACCCCAATGGAAGGGTTAGAAGGACTGAAGGAGCTGAAGGGCATTGTAACCCCAAACAAAGAACAATATTAACTAACTGGACCACCCAGAACTCCCAGGGACTAAACCACCAACCAAAGAGTATACACGGATGGGTCCGTGGCTCCAGCTATGTATGTAGCAGCGGATTGCTTTATCTGGCATCAATGGGAGGGGAGGCCCTTGGTCCTATAGAGGCTTGATGCCCCAGTGTAGGGACATGCTAGAGTAGTGAGTAGGGAATTGGTGGATGGGTGGGGGAGCACCCTCTTAGAGGCAAGAAGGATGGGGTGGAAGGTTTATGGAGGGGAGACTGGTAAAGGGAACATTTGAAATATAAATAAATAAAATAATCAAAAAACAAAAACAAACAAACAAAAAAACAAACAGGGAAAAAAACCCTTGCAATAAAAGTTAGAAAATATTTTGAAACAGCTAATGCAGTGGTTAGGAGGGAAATTTAATTTTACATGTATGAATAATGAAAAGAGATGAAATGGGTTAGTTCAGAGATTCACTAAAGTGACCAGAAGCAGAGAACAAGCAAGCTCATGTCATGTAAAGGGAGGAAACGAGCAAAATATTTAATAAGGACAATCAGCAAACTGTGTGGGGTATGGTGGTGCACACCTTTAATTCCACACTCAGGCAGAGGCAGGTGGAGCTCTGAGTTCAAGGCCAGCCTGGTCTACAGAACAACAGGATCGGCAAAGTTAAAACTTGGGGTGCTTAAGATGAGACACACACAGAGAGAGACAGAGAGATATCACAGTTTATAGTAGCAATGAATAAGAAGATACAAAACACCTCCAAATAGGAAAGTGATAAGATTACAGTGAAGTTTAGGAAAAGATGCACGTTCTAAGAAAATAAAACAAACTGAACACAAGAAGAGGAAATACAGAGCTGGAAAATGTATAGAAGACACACGCGCGCGAGTCAATGACGGTACTGTTCATTAACACACTTTGCTTCTAAGCTTGTACTTTCCCCTCCTTTTGGTGTTGGGAGTCGGACCGAGAGCCATGTGCAGTGCTAGGTAAATACTCTGTCACTGAGCTGCCTCTCCAGGCAGGATTGTACCTTCTGAAAAACCATCAAATATAACTTCATTTGAGGTTTTTTCATTTTAAAACTTATCCATTCTGGGATAGCACTTATGTAATTTTAGTGCTTTTAAAACTATATTCATGTCTCTAGCTGCATATATAGAAGAAGATGGCCTAGTTGGCCATCATTAGGAAGAGCGGCTCCTTGGTCATGCAAACTTTATATGCCCCAGTACAGGGGAACACCAGGGCCAATATGTGGGAGTGGGTGGGTAGGGGAGCAGGGCTGGGAGGGGGGAGGGTATAGGCAACTTTCTGGATAACACTTGAAATGTAAATGAAGAAATATCTAATAATAAAAAAAGAATATAGAAAAAAACTATATTCAAATGACAAACATATTTAATGGTTATATTCTTAAAACCTTGTAGTATTTATATGCTACTACTGTATTTGAAATGTTTAATGTCTAGGGTCCTCATTTGGAGAATTTGGTTAATATTTAAGATATTAAAGGATCCTCCACTCTGTGAAATGATATAAAACTATTTACTTATTTGTTTTGATCTTGGAATAGTTGGCATGGTATAAATTCTAGGAAAAATGCTGAAACTCTGTGTCTTACAATTTATCCCAAGAGTGAAGAGACAACTAATGAAATGGAATAAAATGTTTGTTAAACAATTTTGTCCAACAGCCAACCCCCATTCTATGTATTTTTTAAATGGGCAAAGGCTTTGAGTGGAAATTTTCCAATGAAGAACTTCAAGAGGCCAAATAAATGTATGAAAAATGTCACCAGCTGTTAAAGGAATGCAAAAAGAAACCATGGTGAGCAATTTTGTTACCCTGGCTAGAACAGTTATTGTTTAACAAACAAACAAAATTGAGTTAGCAAATGTTAGTGACAATGTAGAGAAAAGGGAACTTTGAAATAGTGTGTGGGCCAACAAGATGATTCAGCACGTAAAACACTTGTCACACAAAAATCTGGCCACCTGAGCTCCGTCCCCCAATGCACACACAGGTAGGGAGAGAATTCAATTCCACAAAGTTGTCCTCTGACCCCCCACACATGTGCACACCTACTCAGAATAAAATTTAACAAATTTGTAAAAAAGGAGAATGTAATGGAGAACAGTACAGACATTACTTCAAAAAGTGCAAGTAAATCTGTTACAGGATCTGGTTACCCCACTTCGGGGCATAAGTCCAAAGGAAATGAAATCTACACACCAATGTTTAGCAAACATTTTATTCCATAAAATACTCATGTTAACTGCCCCACTATTCACAGTAGCTTAAGACAGAGAATTAACATAGTTGCCCATCAACAGGTGTCCAAATAAAGAAAAGTGTGGCAGGCACACACTGGAGAATATTATTTGGCTATAGGGGAGAAGGAAATCCTGTATTTTGCATCAAAAATGGATGGAGCTGGATAGGATGGTGTTGAGTGAAATAATCCAGAACCAGAAAAGCAGTTGCTTCATGTTTCTCTCCTAGGTGGAAGCTTTAAATAACGTCAATCTGAATGTGGAATAGAGATTTTTAGGAGTTGTGAGTGGGAGAGCACGGATGGAGGGAAGCTGAATGCTATTGTGCATATTGCATCCATAGACTGAAATATTACACAGGACCCCACTGATGTGCTCAAGCAACACAGAGCAAGAAAAATAAAACTTGCATTTAAACAGGGCCTGGTGGTTCACATTTGCACTCTAACCCTTGCAAAGCAGAGGCAGGAGGATGGCCATTTCAAGATCAGCATAGGCAGTATAGGGAGACTGCCTCAAAGTCTCAGTCTTGCAAACATTCCATTTTTCTGTGCACAGTTCAAAGGCAGGAATACAGACATGAGATTCAGTTCTGTGTTTTGCTACACAGATCTTTTGTCCTCCAGACCTATACGTTCCTGACAGATATGCTCTCAGATGGCCTTGGATTATGACCTATACGTTCCTGACAGATATGCTCTCAGATCGCCTTGGATTATGGACCACTCAGTTGTTTTCATTTCATTTTTAGATTTGTTTTATTAAAAAAAATTATGGGGGCTGGAAAGATGGGTCAGCAGTTAAGAGAACTGGCTGCTCTTCTAGAGGTCCTGAGTTCAATTCCCAGCAACCACATGGTGTGTCTGAAGACAGCAACAGTGTGCTCATATGCATAAAATAAATAAATTATTTTTTTAATCTTACATTGTTATGTAGGAGTTCAGGATTTTGATACTTTCTTAATATTCTTTTTATGAGTGACTATTTTCCATCCCCATTAAAGCTTTGGTGTTTTGATGACATTTGCACCCTTTTAATAGTTGACCTCATCTCCCTTCACTGTTTTAATGACATCTGCACCCTTTCAATAGTTGACCTCATCTCCCTTCAGTTTTCCTGCTATGTCTTCTTACCGTTTGCTTTCAGAGTTCATACGTTTATTTTAGGTTTTCTCCTATACATAGTTCAGAGATAGCATTTATTTTGGGGATTCGGCCTCAGAATCTGTCATGCATTGTCTAAGCTTAATCTGTTAAAATGGCTATTGATACATTTATATTATCTTTTATTGTAGTACTATAGCATTATTAAGTTTTTATGTTCTCCCTTTCTCATATTGGGTGGAAAACATGCATTACTTTTTTATTTTCTCCTGGATTAGAAACTGTGGGCTCTATGTCTATTCTTTAAGTTAGTCATCCTTAATCGTATTCATCCTTATGAATATAAATTCTAGATATACATTTTTAGCCATGTGCATACTCATTTTTATTACCTCTATTCTGAACATAATAAGGTGTTTTGCCCACTAAATGCCAAGCCTAACTCCAAATTGTTTAACTGTTACATAGTGCTGGCATCAAGTTGTTTGAAGATAAAGTTCCCCTACAGAATTACTTTTTTGAAATAATTTGTAAGTTTCAGAAATCTACAAGTTGTTAAATCTGTGACCTTCCCCGCAGGCTGACTTCCCTCTGGCAAAGTTCAGCCTGACTAGGAAGGAGATGTGTAAGCTTGTTTATTCTTCCTATGTGGTGAACACCTTTCTCCCACTCCCGTGGTCCTGCTATTTTAGCTAGGTGTAAGGTCTTAGGTTAGGTTGATAGTCATGTTCTCTTTACACTTAGCAATTCCAGACGTGTCTTGCAGTCTCTAAGATGCCACTGGAGTGGGGTGTCTTTTACTTTGTCATTTATTTGCATTTAATCTTTTTTTCCTTGCTGTGATAGTGTTCTACTGCTAAAGGTTCGATGTCTGCTTCCTAAAATGAAGGAAAGAGAAAAATGGAAGGAAGAGAAAGGCACAGACAGGCCCTTTAAATTCCTTGGCCACTCAGTGGTTGCTTCAGCTTCATTCTGCAGAGGAAGGTCTTGTAACCTTGGCTTGCAGCAGGTTTCTATAGCCATTGTGCAACAACGCCTCTTACTCTTTATGTCAGTATCTCTGTGATTAAAAGTAATCTCAATACAGAGCCAGGATCGGGGGGTGGGGGGGAGCCTTGGTCTTGCATATATGAACCACTGTGCACCCAACCACCACTGCCACAAAACAAAATGGAAGGAAGGGAGGGAGGGAGAAAAGGAAGGAAGAAGATACTGATCTGTATGTTCTGTATGTGCACAGCAAGCACTTGTTTCTTATTGCATATCCTGACTTTTCCTCCAGGATCAAGAACCCAGGTATCTTCCTAAAGGGACTACAGAAGCTGGCATAAGCTATGAGCTGAAATGGACTAAAGTTATTAGCAGTCAGTCTAGACAAGACTTCCTCTGGAAGTTGTAAGCTATCAGTGGACTTCAGAATCAACAGATCCTGACAAACAACTCTTGACGAGGTAGACAGACACCTGGCACTTACTCCCGTGCTGTAGTCCCAGAATTGTTTCTAGGTGCCTGTCTTTTTATAAGTCTTCTTTTGGATAAAGTGAAATTTATTTCTACTTCATGAAGTGTATTCATTTTAAATGACTAATTTAAAATTCATCTTTCTGTTCCAATAACTGTCCAGGTGAAAAGAGTCTTCTAAACTTCCTATTTTTTAGGTAAGTGTTTGAATCCTGATACACTGTGAGCCAAGAGTGGGATACTAACAGTATATATATATATATATATATATATATATATATATATATATATATTTTTTTTTTTTTTTTTTTTTTTTTTTTTTTTTTTTTTTTTTTTTTTTTTTTTTTTTTTTTTTTTTTTAGCTATTCTGCTACTTTGGATTTTTGTAAAAGGCAACAGAGGTAATCTTAGGCTCCCTAAGGTGACTTTTTTTTTTCTCACTTAGATCTGATGAGCTTTTATCTGTTGCCTTGAGGTGAGGCTCCTTTGGTGCAGTTGGCTCCTCATCTCAATGAATGTAGGCTCTCTGGTGACCTGGCCAGGTAAAGAGAAGACCATGGGCTACAGATATTTCTGCCCCCCCCCCAGTTGATTTATTATGTTATACTTATTCCCAAGATTAATACTAATCTCTTCCTTTTCAAATTTTTTAATTTATTTTATGTGCATGGGTGTTCTACCTGTGTGCATGTCTAAGAGAGCATCTGATTCTCTAGAACTGAAGTTACAGATGGTTGTGAGCCTCCATGTGGTTGCTGGAAATTGAACCCAGACCCTCTGGAAAAGCAACCAGTGCTTCTCACTGCCAAGCCATCTCTCCAGATTCCATTCTTTCCTTTTCTGTTACAGTCTTGCTTTCCCTCCCTGCTAGGAAGTCAGTGAAATACAAACTTACCTGATGATAAGTCATTCAGTTTCTCTTTCTATGTTAAATGTTAAAATAAAAAATATTTTTTATTACCTTTCTACTTCATTCTTTAGTGCCAAGAACTACCAATTATTACCAAGAAAGGCAACCATTTCATCTTTCATCCATATTCTTTCCTATGTCTTCCTCTTACTTGTGAAATAATTATCTAATAAATTATCATCTCATCTGTAAAAATGCAATATACCTCAAGTAGCACACTTTTAAAACCTATATCTATTTGCACTAATTTTTTGAAAATTCTTACTATCAAATATCTTCAGTTTTCAAACTTCCAAATTGTCCCTTATTCATGTTTGTTTGTTTGCTTGAATGAGTGGCATCTGTACTTCCATCTCTTTTACAACATTTCTTTCCCTCCCCCACTGTGTGTGTGTGTGTGTGTGTGTGTGTGTGTGTGTGAGAGAGAGAGAGAGAGAGAGAGAGAGTGCATGTATGTGTGGTATGTGTGAGTGTGTGTTTGTGGAGGCATGAGGTTGATGTTAAATGCCTTTCCTCCATTGCTCTCACGCTGAGTTTTGACACAGTCTCTTACTGAAGATTCTGCTATGCTGGTTAGCCAGCCAGCTTCAGGGATCTTCCTAGTTTTTCAGAAAGGATATGCTTCTTGGTTTGGTGTCTTTCTCTTTTGCTTATTAATTCTTTGGAAGTTTTGCTTTTTTTTTTTTTTTTTTTTTTTTTTTTTTTTTTTTTTTTTTTTTTTTTTTTTTTTTTAGATCAGGCTGAAAACGCAGTCCTTGTAGTCTCAGGAAAAAGGAGGGAGATGAAAAAAGTCAGAGTCGAGAGACCAGACCTCACAAAACCACTGAGGATTGCTTTTTCTGTTCCATTTATCCACACGGCACTGTAAAGAAAAATCTCCTATTTGATTAGTCTTAAGCTCATGACAACAGTTCTTGCTGTTGTCAGTATTTCTTTCTATGAATGAGTTTTTTCCTTTCTTTAAGCCACAAGTACAGCAGACCAAACATGTGATTACTTATTACTTAATGAAAATTTCAGTAGTTTTCCTTTATATCTCTAGTGAGCATATGCATATCACTTAAGCTTCAACTCTTGTATAGAGTGAGCTTGAGAAAACAGGAACAAACCAGAATGTTCACAGAACAGAGTTGTGTGATCCCTTTACTTACCACTGATTTAACCTTGTATGACAGGAGCAGAAACAGCATCGTGTAGCATAAAGATCTTTGCAGATTCTAGCACATACAGTTTTAAAAGAATTGGGCCACTCTTATAATTTATATGGCAGTAGCAGTAGCAATATCTCTTCCCCGCCTTGCTGAGGTTTCGTGAATTTTATTTTTATTCTCAATCCCAGCTGTTTTTGTCTGTTTTAATATAATAGACTTGTTCACCTCTGTGACTCATAGATGTTCAAGAGAGTTTCTCCTGAAAAGTTACCAAATAATGAGCTTTGAAGCTAACACTGAGAGCTCTTTGCTAAGAATGCAACATCTTCTCATCCCTGGGCCATAATGATAAAGGGTGAAGTGAATGGATTTGGCTACTAAAGTAAGGAAGAAAAGAAAAAAGGAAAAGAAAACGTTGGGGAAAATATCACTTGAAGCTCAGCTACCATTTTATAGATTGTCATTAGTGACCAGCCCATAATAGCCTTGATCAAGGTATACAGCCATTTTACGTTAGATCACCCACATTCTTTATGTCTAAGTTGTCCACATTCAGATGCATTGAATTATATTGTTGGGGCAGGATGCATAGGATTAAGTTGAAAGATCAACAAAAGAGATAAAATCTTAGGAGACTCTTGCTCTTTAAATTAAACATCGTGCGGGGCAGTGGTGGCATATACCCTTTAATCCCTCCACTCAGGAGGTAGCACCAGGTGGATCCCTGAGTTCGAGGCCAGCCTGGTCTACAGAGAGAGTTCAAGGACAGCCAGGGCTACTCAGAGAAACCCTGTCTCAAAAAGACAAACAAACAAATAAGCAAATATCTATTTTTTTCATTATGATCGAAGTACTTATGGTGTACCAAGCTACACTTACTTTTCTGTGAACTTATATATAAGAGAGCTGCCTGCATTATGATATGATGTCATATGATTCAGAGGACAGAATGCCTAAAGTGAAATGCATTATATCCACTTAGTTTTCACTATTTTATATTAACCCACTTTATGATACAATGACCATGAATTAATAATACATTTAAACAAAGGATTTGTAAGCAAGAAGGAAACTGTGTGACTGTCACCACCAGGTGTAGTATGAGAAGAGGTTATTGCTCCCTGCTAGTAAATCGCAGGTTCATCTTCAGAGCAGCCTATCCCTGAAAACATTAATATGGTTATCCTATTCCCATGAACTATCTTTAAGTATGGAACATTCTAGAACCTTTTCTTGGTGCTATTATCCAGCATTTGTTCCTTTGCAGTTTTAGAGTCTATCTCCTCTTCCTTTCTGTTTCACTCCTTAAGTAAATTAACTTCAGCGTTCAGAACTTTAAAAGAGCCAAGAGTAAGAGTTTGATAAGAATGAAAAAATTGGGCAAGGGAAAGAGAGTTCAGCAAAGTTTTAGCTTACTTAGCATGCAATGAAACTTTGAGTCTTCTAGCATAAACGCAGGTTTTCAAGGTGAACATATATGCAAAAGTAAAGTTTTATGAGAATACTACAGGGCATGATGATGCATCATTTCCGTCATGCAAATTATAAAAGCTATAACAAAACAAACTGCTCACAGTCCAAAACAACTTTTTTTTTTTCCTATTAAAAAACAAACAGGCTTTTCTCCCCTTCTCTCCTCAGCAATGTGTGTCCTCTTTTCTGGAGCAATGAAAATATTGTGTTAAGGACAAAATCTATCAGCATTCAGGAAGCAGAAGCAGGCAGAGCTCTGTAAGCTTAAGGCCAGCCTGGTATACAAATTGAGTTCCAGGACAACCAGGGCTCTGTTACACTATCTCAGGGCCTGTTACCCTGTCTCCCCCCACGCCCTCCCCAAAGAAAATCTATTTTGCAAACATCATTATAGATTATAAATATGCCCTTTTGATATTAATAGATTTCACCTTCACTTTTTTTTTTTTTTTTTTTGGTTTTTCGAGACAGGGTTTCTCTGTGTAGCCCTGGCTGTCCTGGAACTCACTCTGTAGACCAGGCTGGCCTCGAACTCAGAAATCCGCCTGCCTCTGCCTCCTGAGTGCTGGGATTAAAGGTGTGCGCCACCACGTCCGGCTACTTCACCTTCACTTTTATAGTTATATTTGTACTTCGTGTGTGAATTTCAGCTTGCCTCTTCTAGGAGGACTGTTGTACACCAACAAACCACCCAAAACTAAGGGTTTTCCACGTGTTTTTCTTTTTTCCTTTCTGTTGCTTTCCTTTTTTTTTTTTTTT
>LR749592.1:398244-438957 GCA_902729485.2 Mus minutoides | reverse complement strand
CAAATTAAATATTTACTGATAGTCATAAACATTTGTTTTAAAACAATTGTCTGCTATACATATAGTTTTATAATTTAGCAAAGGCTAAAACAAATTTACATACTAGTATGGTGGATGTGTCTGTTCTGTTTGTTTTTATATAAACAATTACAATTTGGCTGAAAATTTATACTGCAGGATGCATCTGATTTTTTTTTTTTTTTAATTTGTGGCTGATCAATATTTTGATTTTACAATACTCGGTGCCAAGAACACCACTTTGTGTAAATACCTAAAAGCAGAAGTACACTTACGGCTACTTTAGAAATTATTAGAAATTCTGTCTTAATACCAACTCAGGATTCACTTCAATAATTAAAAAAATAATAATTAATAACAATAATAAAACACTTTATATTATTATTATTACTATTCTGTGCAGGGATTGTGTGTGTGTGTGTAGGTCAGAGTACAACTTGATGGTTGTCAGTTCTTTCCTTCCACCTTCTACTTGTGCTCTAGGGATTGAACTCTAGGTTTGTGCAGCAAACCTGCCTATACCTGCTAATGAAACTCAAGTTAGCGATTCAAACAGTTTTTGAAATCAAATATTCTACCCAGTACAGTCTAAGGATAATACCAATTAAACACTGAGGAATGATAAGAGAAATACTAAAAGCTTTTGTATTCTAATTAAATCATTATATTTCTGTAAGTAGAAAGATTTGTATGTACAGTGGAAACTGCAGTTCATAACACAAGACTGTTAAATAGGAACTGAGATGTTTCAGGCAGCTTTGGTTGGCATTGTGAGTCTTAAGGATATACTAGTACAAGTGTGCATGTTGTGTGTTCAGAACTGAGACTGATAAGGTCAGGCCATGTAACAAAGGTGAATGCTAATGGAGACACCTTCATTACACTCTAGAGTTTTAAATTAATGTTCGGTTGTTGTGCATTCAGAAACTTCTTGCTGTTTTACCTGCACATGTGTATGTGCTCCATGAGTGCATGTGTGTTTTTCATGAGTGTTTTACCTGCCTGTATGTATATGTACTCTATAGATGCATGTGTGATCCCAGTAGAGGACAGAAGATAGTGTTACATCCCCTGGAACTAGAGTTGCAGATGTTTGTGAGATGCCATTTGCGTGCTGGGAATTGGACCTTGCTCTTCTAAAAGAGCAATTGGTGCTCTTAACTGCTAAGCCATCTCTCTGATCCCTAAAAAAATATTTTAAACTAGGAGGTATGGCTCAGTGACTATAATCCCAGGACTTGGAAGGCAGAGCCAAAGGTGTGCCAGTTTTAGGCGGTTTGGAGATGCAAAGGAATACAAAGGGAAATTGGGCATCAACCCCCTTGCCTAAATTATTTCAGTGACTTCTCTGTGTGATTTAACTTTATTCTTGCATTCCTGTTGGTCAGTGTTGAGAGCTTTGTTCTAGTCTTCTCACCCAGATTTACTTTTGTTGTTGGGGTTGTTGTTGTAGGTGGGTGGGTGGATGGATGAGTGGTTGGTTTTGTTTTTTTTCCTTTTTGAGACAGATATTGCTCTGTACCCTAGGCTGACTTCTAATTCAGCAGTTGTCTTGTCTCAGCTTCCAATGTGCTGGGATAACAGGCATGTTCAGCCATAACTAGCTTGCCTGCTTTGCTCTAGTGTCAGAGAAGTTACCTCATTTGCTGTCCAGGCCTTTTACTTTTTTGAATGTTTATTTTGTTATACTTTGTTTTATTATTTTAACATGGTCTCACTATGTAGCTTAGGCTGGTCTCAAACTTGTCACCCTTCTGCCTCTGCCTTACAGACAATTAGGATTAGATGAATGTACCATTGTTTCCAGTATTTGTTTACTCTATTTTCCTACTTTCAAAGAGTCTTTTCTGTTGTTCTTTAGTACCTTTTGTTATAGCTCATTTACCTAGAAAATCAGTTTTGAAATTGGAGTGTATTAATATAATATGTCTGTATTAGGAGTTATTTTCTTTCTACTTGGTGTGAATCCTGAGCTAATTTTAGACATTACCTCGGATGTCCAGTAATCAGTCCTTGAATTGTTTGATAATAATTAGAAAGTTGACGGGAAGTTCTGTCTGAATTGATAGATGGGTTAATAAACATGGCATTTGATCCTCACTCTGGAGAGCTCTGTATGGGCTTGGTTTGTCCCCAGATTCTGGCTCAATGCTGCTTAAGTTGACTGGAAAAAGCAGAATTTATAAATAAAATTCCAATTTATTGTAAAATGGTAGTTTTTAAACTATAGTAAAAACAAACCATAAAAAATTAGAAGAAGACATTTAAAACATGAGGAGAAGAGAAGATACAAGTCCACAGAGGTTTTCTTAAACAGCCACTATCTATACCAGTCTTTCTTAAATAGCCACTATCTATACCAGTCTTGTAGGCTGGTGGCATGGTTCAGGAACCATTAGCAGATCATGGTTTAAGGAGCACTGTTTTAGTTTAGGAGCACTACTAGAGATGAGGGAAGGTTTGTGTCTGTCTGTGAATGGTTAATGAAATGCTCTTAATTTTGCTATGATACTCACTTTCTTCCTAATATGGCCTCTTTCACTTTAGACTTTCTGTTTTATCCTGCAGAGAATACATCTTTAGATTTCTACTGTAGTGGGAAAAGAGCAGTTTCTTTTGTGACAGACTAGGTGGGAATCAGATCTAAGACTCAAGCAGCTTTCTCCAGATTTCACTTTGCTTTAGCTTTCTTGCTGCAATTCCTGAGTATTTTGATAATTCAGTGTAAGATGGATCAGTTCTTAACTTTACCAGCTGTGGACCAGAGACTGAGTACTATTGTCATTTACTGCCTGATTACTTTCCAGCATCTGATGTTTTCTTTTTATAATATCTGTAATGAGAAGTTGTTAATTTTTCATGAATTTCTTATGTATTTGATATTGTATATGTTCCTTTAATAATTTCTGTTTTCCTAACTATACTAGTAATGCTGTTTATATTTACTTACATGTTGTTGATTTTATCATAGTCTTTGTACATTTTTTTCTCATATGAGAGTTTTATAATAGACAGAGAATAAACTTTTGGGTTTCTCCTTTCCTCTGAAAACTATAAATGTCTGTTTCATGTTCCATATATCATAGCACTTAGAGTTAGCTAATACTGTATGTGTTGAGTTTTTTTTTTTAAACTTTTATTAGATATTTTCTTCATTTACATTTCAAGTGTTATCCAGAAAGTTCCCTATACCCTCCCCCCTCCCGGCCCTGCTCCCCTACCCACCCGCTCCCACATCTTGGCCCTGGCGTTCCCCTGTACTGGGGCATATAAAGTCTGCATGACCAAGGGGCCTCTCTTCCCAATGATGGCCAACTAGGCCATCCTTTTCTATATATGCAGCTAGNTTACTACCCACCCATCATTTTATCCAGTTATTTCTGCTTCTTATAGTTTCTTGTCTTACTGTCTGTCCTCCCCCTGCCCTCCCACCTGTTTGTTTGAGGCATGGCCCCACTGTATATCTCTGGCCAGCCTAGAACTCATTGTATGCTCCAGACTGGCCTCAAACTCAAAGAAATCTGTCTGTCTCCCAAGTGCTGGGATTAAAGGTCCTTGTCCGGCTCCTGCTTATATTTTATAATGACATCAGTAGTTAAGATGAGATAAAACAAGATTTTTCTCCGTTTTTTTAAGTAGAAGAGATGAAATTTGGAGGTTTTTGTTTTGTTTTGTTTTGTTTTTCCTGATATTGACATAACTTCAGAAAATACAGTATTGGATAAAGGGAACAGTTAGTGCAGAAAGGTTCATTTGTTTTTAGTAATGATTATCCTTTTATGTCTCCTGACAGTTGATACTAGCAAGTCCTCATTCGGCTTTTGGACTCAGCTGAGAATTCTGGAATCCTTTTTCATATGTCAACCTGAGCCTTCTGTCATCAAAAGAGCTCCAACCCGATCTTTCATTTAAGCTTCCATCTCTCCCAAGGTAGGTTTAGTGGGTAAAGGGGGCACATATTTGCCATTTCCTAACTTTGGATGTAAAACATATTCATCAAATATTTGTTGATGAGTATCTCTTATTGGACTTCTTTCTCTCTCTCTTTTTTTTTTTTTGGTTTTTTCAAGACAGGGTTTCTCTGTATAGCCTTGGCTGTCCTGGAACTCACTCTGTAGACCAGGCTGGCCTCGAACTCAGAAATCCGCCTGCCTCTGCCTCCCGAGTGCTGGGATTAAAGGCGTGCGCCACCACGCCCGGCTCTTTCTCTTTCAAAATGGTGGTTAGTATCAGAATGTGATACTTAAGCCTGTAGTTCAAGCTACTCATTGGCAGAAATGGGAAAATTGCTTGAGCCCAGAAATTTAAGGCTAGCTTGGTCAACACAGGCATTGTAGCTAAACCCAGTGTCACACACATTTTACTTTTTAAATGATGGTTGTTAGTCAGCATTTGCCTTTTTCACTAGGCCATTTCCTACCAAATATTTTGTAATACGTTTTGGAATTTGTTTTTAGATCTTTAATTTTTTTCTCTATTATTTTTGTTACTTCATTGGCCAGTTAGTAGAAGGAAGAAAGCCTATAGTTTTATTTGCTATTGTGTAGGAAACTTATTTTACTGCTTTTACAAAGGTGTCTTATTTCAGTGACTTAGGACATTGGTAAACTTATGATTGAGTAGAACCATAATTTAAATAGCACATTTAAAACCAGTACTTTTTGTTGGTGGAGATGGAAATTGAACTGTAATACAAACTTAATAGGTGGAGGGGGAGTCAAATTATAATAAAACTCCTGTCGTTATGTTACCTGAGGTATCTATAACATAGCTTCTTTTTTTCTTTTTTCATTAACCAAAGGTTGCCAGCTCTAGTGTAAGTTATTTTCTGGTGGTATTGCTTACACACAGATAGTGGGCATGCTTCAAGATCAGGTAGATTTTTCAAATAAAGTTGGAATTTGAGAGCAAATTACAAGCCCTCAACTACCTAAAATATATGAGCTCTTCCTATACTATATTGACTATATTCAAAATTAATTGACAGTTATCACCTTTAAGTTAAAGCTAAACATTTTTATAACTAGTCATTATTGAATTATCTTTTAAGTTGCGTCTGGATAAAGGAGAGCATTCAAGTAGACACTCTTATAACCTGGCTTCCCAACAATTCTAGTTACTTTCAGTAGCTTTTCTTCTTTTAGGATCCCTTCATATGACCTTTTTTAAACTCTATCCCACCTTCTTTTGGTAATACTAAAGTTTTAAGCATTCCATTCTAGTTTCATGTCTTAGGTTTCTATTCCTGCACAAACATGACCAAGAAGCAAGTTGCAGAGGAAAGGGTTTATTCAGCTTACACTTCCACATTGCTGTTCATCACCAAGGATGTCAGGACTGGAACTCAAGCAGGTCAGGAAGCAGGAGCTGATGCAGAGGACATGGAGGGGTGTTACTTACTGGCTTGCTTCCCCTGGCTTGCTCAACCTGCTCTCTTATAAAACCAAGACTATCAGCCCAGATATGGCACCACCCACAAGGGGACCTCCCCCCTTGATCACTAATTGAGAAAATGCCTTACAGCTGGATCTCGTGGAGGCATTTCCCCAACTGAAGCTCCTTTCTCTGTGATAACTCCAGCCTGTGTCAAATTGACACAAAACTAGCCAGTACAGTTCACTATTTCAAAAGTTGTGAGTCAGTAACTTAGTTTGCTCTCCATAAATAGGCTTATCAGATCAAATAGTGACTTTGATGACAATTTTCTTGTTGATATAATTATTGACAGCCTTGCTTTGAAATTTTATTAATGCAACAAGATAATTGATAGAAAGCTTTATGTTTTGAGTTTTTAGTATATTGTAAATTTCTACTAATGGTCGTTTCAATTTAAATCCCTTGTAAGATATGAGAAACGGTAAATCCACATTTAGCTCTGATGTTACTCACAGAACACATTGTCTTTCTGTTCAGAAAGAAGCACAAAAAAAAAATAAATACAGGCAAAACATTACAGAGAACAATTAATGCCTGGGATTCTTTAACAATATTTCCAGTGTATGTTTCTAACTTTGTTGGAGATGAGGAATTTTTAGAACTGCAGAAGTATGCATTAGGATGAAGACAAATCTATATCTAGGTATATTTCAGAAATATTTATTGTATAAATGTGAGATGGAAGTAGAGTTCCTGTAGCTGCCTTTGGTTTTCTGTTGGTTTGTTTTAGCTTTTAAAAGGAACTATTATTTAGCTTTTATTTGTTCATTTGTTTTTTCATAAGTGCATTACAAGAGACAAAACACAAGAACAAAGTCATCTAGTCATGAGCAGCTCAGCTTGATGCAGCCTAGATATTGTTTACCTGGTCAGAGCCTATAACAACCTTTATATAGTAGCAAAAGAATTGGGGTAAAGTTCCACCAGCAGTAAGAATGTAAAATGTTCTGTTGCCATTGGAAGGGAGAATCTAGGTCTGTTTATGCTGGTGTTCCTAGAAAGAAGTCTATGATAAAACTGTAAAAAAAGTCAAGTTGCGAAAGTCTGTGGTAAGACTTTATACAAGAACAAGCAAAATCTTACATATGTATTTATGTTGCTTTTGCACTTATTTTGTACATTCCTACCAGTAACAATGCTCTGGTTTTCTTCTAGGGAAGCATCCAGTAGTCACTAATATCAGTTCATGCTTGATGGTGTTTTATGCTTCTGGCTTCCATGAGTGACCTGTAATCAGGTATGGTCCTTCATAAAACTGTCTTACTGTAGGGAATCACACTTAAGAAAATTTGGGCTGAGACTTTAGGAGGGTGATATGTTCTTTTATTAAGTCTGTATCTTGAAGGATGTTAACTTGTAACTAAACAGTCATTTGGCATCTCATGGTGCCTAACCTAAGTGAGAGAAAGATACTAGAAGCTAAAATGATGCTACTGGTCATGTTGTTAGATGAAGCCTCCTTTAAACCTGGGTGTTCTTAACAGATCAGGTCTTTGTGTCTTTAGTCTATGTGTTTGGTTAGCATTTCTGCTTTGTTGATTCAGAATGAACTTAAAAATATAAAATTTACTTTTAATTCTGTGGTGAAAATTTCAATTCTTTGTTTAATTTTAGGTGAATTGATTAGAGGAAACTCCTGGTTATTTTGAAGATGTTGCAGCTCAGTATTATTTTGTGTTTAAATAACAAATAACTTCACAAGTTTTCAGAACCAAAAAAACTGGATTTTTTTTTAATTAAACCATGCCGTTTGAACAGACACAGCTATTTTGTGATGAAAACCCAACTATTTTGAAAAAACTTGATACAAGAAATGAGGTAGCAGATACTATTGGCTCAATATCTACACAAAAAATTTCAGAAGCTAGTTTTCATTATATACTAAAAGATGTGAACATCTGTTTACCCAAGATAAATATTCCAAATGAAATCTTAATGAAACATGAAGTTGAAAAATACAGACTATTATTTCAGAGTAAACCACAGACTGCGAGGAAGTCTATCAGTGTAAAAACAGTAAGCTGTGCTGAGGAGTGTGTACTGCTTTGTAAATCTGAGCGAGCTGAAGATGAGACTGTAAATATGTCTGCAAAAATACTCAACTTTAGTTGTTCAAAATGCCAAGACAGTACTCAGTATAGTCCAAATGATTTGCAGAAACACTTTGAAATGTGGCATCATGGTGAGTTACCTTCATTTCCTTGTGAAATGTGTAGTTTTTCAGCAAGTGACTTCCAGATATTTAAACAACACCGAAAAACCCATAGGAACACTTTTGTAAAATGTGATATCTGTGACAGTGAGCGTTCATATACTTTATTGGACTTGACAAAACACTTCACATCTAAACATTGTGTTAATGGTAATTTTCAGTGCGAAGAGTGTAGATTCTTTACCCAGGATGTGGGCACATTTGTTCAGCACATTCATAGACATAAAGAAGTGCATTATAAATGTGGAAAATGCCATCACCTGTGCTTTACCAAGGGAGAACTGCAGAAGCACCTTCGTGTCCACTCTGGTACTCTTCCTTTCACTTGTCACTACTGTAGCTATGGTGCCATTCATAAAGACCAACTTATCAGACATGTTATAACCTTGCATAAAGAACACTTATATGCGAAAGAAAAACTGGAAAGAGACCAATATGATAAAAGAGTGGCAAAGACTACAACAGGACTTAAACTAATACTTAAAAGATATAAAATCGGTCCAACAAAGACATTTTGGAAACGTAAGACAATTACTAGTGGAAATGATGAAAGTATAGGAAAAAATGCTCAAGGGTTTAATATAGTGAGCAAGACACAGACTGAATCTGAAGACCAGAGTCAAGAGCAAGTAAATGAAGAAAAGGGTGAAAAACAGCACTGTGAGAATGGTGATAAGCCCATAGAAGCAGAGTCAGAAAAGGCAACTGTGCTATCCACCGGGCAATATAATAAAGCTGACGAGGGAGCAAGTACTACTTCAAATATCTTGAGTGCTGTACAAGGACCTACAGTGTTACTGGTAAGAAATAATAAGATAACAATTCCTGCTAACTACAGTGCTAAGTTTATGGGCTTCAAGATGGTAGATGGGAGACAGCATATCGTAATAAAATTTTTGCCTGCCAATAAACAGATTTTACCTTCACCAGTCTTACAATCGAACACAGAAAAGGATAGTACAGCTAATTTATCACCCCAGGCTGTGGACAACACTGGATTTGTAACTGGATTAACAACCAAAGTGAATGACACAGACTTTGTGAATGCAGCTCCACCTGCACGTTCATCCCCTGTGCCTGCCAGGAAAGTAATTGCTGAAAAGGAAGCAGCTTTCCTATCTGAAAAGAATAGTATGCTTCAGATGGTAGATGACAGTAAAATATCTTCATTGCCAACAACATCAACTACATCAGTGTGTTTGACTACAAAAGTTGAAGCAAGAGATAATGTTGACTTGTGGGAAAATCATAGCACTCAGAGTCATCCAGACGCATTAGATACCTCCATCAATAGTCCAGATAAAGTCAACCTTACTACTAAGCCTAATGCATACAGTTCTGGAGATATGCATAACTATTGTATTAATTATGTCAACTCTGAGTTACCTGCTGAATCCTCCAACTCTTTTGAGTTCTCTAACCAAGGATCATTACCTTTTCATAATTACTCAAAGGTAAATAATAAACGCCGTAGATTTTCAAGAGCAACACTGTGTGAAAACCTTCAGAAGGAATCTCCAAATAAAACAGTTACTGAACAATCAACTAGTGATAGTGATGAAACTTCACCTCTACTGAGAAAGGAGAGCTCTAACTCAGATAACTTGTTAGCATCCATCAGTCCTTTAAATGGAACTTTAAAAATAAAAACTGAAATTGAAGAACCATGCAATTTAGAAGAAACAAAAAACTTTGATGAACACAGCCTCTTCACTAATGAAAACCAAAATTTATGGAATGTGACTGAAGAACCTAAATGGAATGACATTCCCAGTGCCGGCTCCCCTATGATGCCTCGAATTACATCTGTTTTCTCTCTCCAGAGTGACCAGGCTTCAGAATTTTTGCCACCTGAAGTAAACCAGTTGCTTCAAGATATATTAAAACCAAAATCTGATATAAAGGAAGATTCTAATAACATTCCAAGTAAAAACCTTCCATTTGATTGTGACCAAACACTTAAAAAGTCTGAAGAAGTAGTGATAAAATCTTCAAAAGACTTCCAGATGCAAGACATCATCCCAGTTCCTTCTGCCAGTGTAGGTGTTAATGTGCCTGCAAATGATCTGAATTCAAAATGTAATGGACAAGAAAAACAAGTATTGTCAGTATTACAAGATGTGAGAGATTCAGAGGTGACCACTAAAATTCCAAATATCATCACATTACTTAAGACTCAATCAGATGCAATAATAACACAACAACTTGTAAAAGACAAACTCCGAACTACAACACAAAATTCAGGTCCTGTATATGTTCAGAATCCATTTCTAACCTCAGAAAAGAAAAGTCCTCTTTTTGTTCAAACTCCAAAAGGTTTAATTATACCACTGCATGTTGCTAACAAGCCTGGATTGCGTGTTTTTTCTGGAAGACCAGTTTCTTTGGTTAATACACAGAGTGTGCCTGCTACTCTCCTTGTAAACAAGAAACCTGGAATGGTTTTGGCAGTTAATAATGGGAAACCTGAAGGTGTTCCCATGGTGAAGACTGAGAATGTTCATAGTTATGGAACTGTGACTAAGGAACCTTGCAAAACACCTTTTCTGAAGGCAGAACACAACAACAGTTGTCTTACACCTGGACTTTGTTCCAGTATTGGCAATTGTGTGAACATGAAAACTTGCTCAGAGAATAAATTGCCATTGAAAGGTTCTTACATTATTAAAACATCAGTAAGTTCTTCAGTGAAGGCTGTTCCTTTTGCTAACGGTCTACCTGAGCAGCAGGGCCCTAAGATGAATATCTTAGATACAGTAAAGCAACAAAATGAAAATTCACCAAAAGCATCTCTCTATACCCTCATGCCTGATGGTAAGCAAGCTGTATATTTTAAGTGTATGATGCCAAATAACACTAAACTGCTTAAGCCTAAGTTAGTCCAAAGTAGTACCTACCAACATATTCAGCCAAAGAGACCTGCAGGAGCACCACAAAAAATACTCGTAAAGATTTTTAATCCTGTTTTAAGTATGAGTGCTTTAAATAATCTTTCAGCTAGCAACTCTGCATCGTCATTCCAGAAAGAGATTATACCATCTAAACCAACTGTACATGAAGAGCAGAAAGAGCCAGAAACTTCTAGAGATGCCTTACCAGTCTTAGTGCATGATTTCATGCCAGCAAATGAAACTGTTTCTTCTACTACAGCATGCCCAGGATCTTCTGAGGAACCAGTATATATCAGTGAGCGTTCAGAAACAAGAGCATTAAGAGGTAAAGCAAATTGTGCCGTTGAGAGAAATTTGAATAAAAAAAAGACTTGTAAAAATAAGTTTGCAAAAATTAAAACTCGGATAAATCAAGATTCTGAAACTGCCTTTGTATCTAGAAACAGAAGCTGTAAACGAAAGTACATTGATAATTACCAAGAACCTCCAAGGAAAAAGTCAACATTGAATAGAAAGGGTAAAGAAAGGGCTAATGCTGAAGATGTCCAGGAAGCATTTGGATTTAGCAGAACTAGACTTCCAAAGGATTCTAGTAGAACTTTGAGACTTTTTCCTTTTAGTTCCAAACAGCTTGTGAAATGTCCTAGGAGAAACCAACCAGTTGTGGTCTTGAACCATCCTGATGCAGATGCTCCAGAAGTAGAACGTGTAATGAAAACTATTGCAAAGTTTAATGGGCATGTACTGAAAGTTTCATTGTCACAAACAACTATTAATGCTTTACTGAAACCAGTTTCTAACACTTCTGAAACAACTTACAATGACTTTTCCAAGAGACAAAAAATGCTTAAACCTGTTAATTCCGTGAAGGAAAGATTTGTGCTAAAACTAACACTCAAAAAGACAAGCAAAAATAATTACCAGATTGTAAAAACTACCTCCGAAGATGTCTTGAAATCTAAGTTTAACTGCTGGTTCTGTGGTAGAGTTTTTGACAATCAAGATGTGTGGGCTGGCCATGGACAGAGACATTTAGTGGAAGCTACTCGGGATTGGAATATGTTAGAATAATGTACTGTGGTTACCAAGGAAAAGATAGCTCAGAAGGAAAAAATGGGTTGGTATAGTTCAGGCATTTTCTACATTGGTATAGTTTTGAACATTTCTAAGAGTTGGTTATATTTATGTGGGAGAACAAAAGCTTTATGTGTGGTACTTAGAAATACCACAGTTAAAATAAGTTTTGAAAGAAAGTAATTAGCACATACCTTGATTTAGTTGTGTAAAGATGCATCTGTGAGACAGAAGGGTAAGGAAATTTTTGACAAAAGAGTTTTCCCAATTGAATTTAGAGACTGAGTAGAAGATAATGGTGGACAGCCCTTTCTTCTCCCACCAGCCTTACAGAGCTGACAAGAGTTTCTCTGGAGGTGGAGAACCTTCTCACAAATGGTTTCCTACTATACATATAAAGATGGACTGACCTTAGATAAAGTTACTTTCTGTCATAGTTCATTTGAAAGGTATTAATTTTCTTTGAAGCTACATCTTGCTGGACAGTAAACTTGAAATAATGCTTGAAGAGTTTGGGGCAAGTAAATCCTGTTGCTGTTGCTCTGCCCTGTATCAGATTGGAATGCCCTCTCAAGTTGATTGTCTTTTCCTGTGGATGTCTTTGATCACTGCAGTAAATGGGGAAATTTCCAGAGGAGAAACAAACTTTTTCTAAAATCCACTTGAAATTCGACATTTTCTTGAATTTGGTTCTATTTTCCAGTGATCCCCTTGCACAGAACTATGCTTATCTGATTGGAAGTGTCCATAACCAAATGACTTTTTTATCTCCCTTGGTTGACATCTCCTCAAAATGAACATAGAAGCACTTCAAAGGGAATGCTTTTCTTGAAAATTAAAACTATTTTTACAGAGATAATATTTTGAAGCAAGGTTAACAAAGCAGATTATATTTTTGCTTGTGTTTAATTACTATTCCTACCTAAACATGTCCACATTAGGAAAGACCGTTTTTCAGGATGACCAACAACCCAAAATAGTGTTAATAGTTGGCATTTGAAAACAGACAAGCAAGCATTAATGATGGACTCAGTAGCAGTTCATAAAACTTGAAAAATTCCTAAGAGACATGCCCAACAATTTCAAAATGGACATTTTCATAACAATCCATTTACCATATACATTTGCATCATTTTTTTTGTCTTATTGGATAATGAAGTTATATTAGAAGATGATACTCTATGTAATTTTTTTGTTTTGTTGTTACTATACATGTTAATGACATTTTCATTGATTAGATCAATTTCAGGGCTTTTTTGTATATAACAAAAATGTACATATTTTTGTATTGATTATGTAAATTTGCACAAGAAGTTTATGACACAAAAAGTATTTTCTTTTTAGTTCTCTGCATGCATTAATAAAAGTGGGTGATTTAAAAAAAGGACTGTACCCATGTTATTTTATTGCTTTTTATTTCTGACCTGTTTTTTTTTGTTTTGGTTGGGGACATACTTTTTTTTTTTTCAGGGATTAAACACTATTATTAGCAAGTGCCTAAAAATGATGTGAACCGTTTACACATGCCAACTGTAACAGTCGGTCCTAAATGGGCCCATTCCCCTAATAGTTTTGATTTAAACAAAGCCATAAATAGATGCTTCAAGCTATATTGCTATGCACATTATACTTGTACTGTTTTTGTGCAGTTTATCTACTTTCTTAGTGGAATATTTTTTGTATAAAACCTGTTATAATTGTGTTTCTTGAATTGAGTCTGAGTGGAATTGATTGAAAATGCACAGTATATATTGATAATGTACATGATGTTTAAAGAACGGTAAGCATTATAAATTTCCTTGTTCATTGTTAATGAAGGTTTTCTTCAATTAAACNTCCCCTTCTGTCTATTTAATGTCTGAGAAGGCTACAGAATAAACATGGGACTTTCCTTTTTCTTCAGAAATTAATATTTGAACTTTGAGAAAGGTCATATTTAGCATAACATGTCCTTGGCTTTGCTGGGGAAAGCTTTTGATCTTTAGGAACTTTGTTGTTATGAATAGGTCCATAATAAAGTAGGTTCCCTTCTGTGTCTAGGAGAGAGAAAAGGCTATCCCAACATATATCCAAATATATGGCAGGGGCTAGAGAGGCAGAGCACTTGCTGCTTTTCCAGAGGACCCGCTGCAGATCCCAACACCCATGTGTTGCCTCACAAGCCCTTGACTCCAGTTCCATGGGTTCTGACTCCTGTTCTCCAAGGACACTACATGCATGTGTACAGATAGATATACATGCAGGCAAAATGTCCATGTATATGTGATTTGAAAAACAAAAAAAAAATGAAAGTATAGATTTAGAGAAGGGCAAAATATTAATTGAAGATAATTAGCTTTCATATCTTCAAAATTGTAAGATACGCACTGAGAGTTAGTTAATAAGGAAACACCCATTTATAGAAAAGGGCTAAAAATAGTCTACATGTCTCATCTAAAGGGAAAACTAAGAAATAAATAGTATTTCTCAGTGGGCAACCAAACTCAACCTCACTGACTGCATTTTCCTCCATTTTGTCCTGCCTGCAACTCCTTCCTCAACCTGTAAGTTCCAAAAACCAAGATGTTCTGAAGAGTGCTAGAGTGAGCACCAAAGATAGCCTATTGCCTGTTCTCCATAGGTAGAACTAATGCAAGGTATAGGTATTTGATTTCTGTTCAGTGTATTGACCTCTGCAATAAGGGAGTTTGGGGAGCCCTATAAAAAGGTCACTGGTAATGTGGCTCAGAACAAGAACCCAAACTTGTAAATTGCTGGGATTCTTCAGTCCAAGGTCAAAAGCCTGAGAGCCAGGGTACTTTTAACATCTAAAGTCTAGAGAGCTAGGAGTTCTGTTATCCAAGGGCATATGAATGTCCTAGATTTGGAGAGACAGACAGCATGTCCCATGCCCCACCATCTTTTTTGGAAATAACCCTTACACAGAAAAAAATGAGTTCTTAAGGTAGTCTTTATTTCAGTCAAAGTGATGCCTTAAAACCATGTATTCAAAACATAAGCAGTTCCTATGCTAAAAACGGCAATCAGAACAGTAAGGAAGGCCAACAGTTGTGGGTCATACTAACAGGTACCACACAGGAGTTTTAAGGATAAGATCTGAGGAAGTGACCACCTGAAGAAAGCCAGTTCACATGCAGGCTATAACCTGGAAGGAGTGACCAGAGGGATTCTGGCTTGCAAGTTTCTGGATGAACATCGGCAAAGCTGTAAACTCCCTAAGCAGTGAGAGCTGTCTTTGGGTTTTGTGACAGAGTGTAAACCTCACAGATGCAGAGGGGTGACCACTATAAACATGCAGATTCAAGAGCAACTCCTGAGGAAGTCAAACTTAAAAAAACCCAGGGGTTGGGGGGACTTGAATAGTAACATCCGAGGCAGAACTAGACTTCTAATTCAGCTCAGCCAAGTCACTACAAAGGAGCACATCAGACCTGTGTGTGTGTGTGTGTGTGTCTGAGTCTGTGTGTATGTAAGATGATAGGAAGAAGGGTCCAAGCACAAAGCATTACATAAAATGTCCAATTTCAATTAAAAATTATAAAAATGTGATCATGGGAAAACCTAGAAACCTTGGAGAGGTGTGTCAGGTAAGTGATGAGCAGTGTTGATAAGTATGTTCAAACCTAAAGAAAACCAAAGGACTGAGGAAAATATTCCTTATCCAGTATGGATAATAAATATATTTTTTAAATCTCTTGTGAAATATTTAGACTCAAAGCCAAATACTTACTAGCATCTCAACAAGAGGTTTAATCTGGTAAAAGAATCAATAAACTTGAAAATTAGAAACTTTACAACCTGAAGCATAGTCCAGAGTAAAGGGCAAAAATCTGTAGATTTAAATGTAAGCAAGAAGTGTAAAACAAGAAAAACAGGAAGAAATCTTGTGATTTTCATTCTGGCAAATGCCTCTTAGATATGACACCCAAAGAAACGAAACTACACTCTTAGAAAATGGAGAATTGTTCATGCCTGATGTATATCATCTAGGCCTGATGTATATCATCGAATTCAAGATTAATTTCAGTTTCAGTAATAAAACGTCTGCTCTCTGCAGCTTAATCACTTCTCATGCTAGCCTTGTTACAAAACGCATCAGTAAATTGTGTATCTCTGTAGATTTATATTTGCTTTTTGGAGTTGTCTCAAATCATGAGAGGAAAAAAAAACTTAGAAAGAAAAGTGTATTTACATTGTGTGTGTGTGTGTGTGTGTACTTGTTTGTCATTTTTCATTCCTTTGGGTAGGTTTTACTTCTTTTCATTGTCCCTTTCAGCCTGAAAGACTGTGGTATGGTTTGGATCTGGAATTTTCCCCTCAAGGCCATGTGCTAAAGGGTCTATCAGCAACTTGTGGCTCTGCTGGGTGGTGATGGTATGTTTAGGGATAGCAGAGGGAAATTAGGTCACTGGGGAGAAGAGTCTTGAAGAGAAGATGGCTCCACCCCTCTCTAGCTTTCTCCCACCACATGCTTCAGTCATGACAGTGTGCCTGTCCAAAAGGGGGATATTACTACATATTTTTTAAAATTGTATTAGAATATCACCAACTTTTTATATCCGACTTGATAAAGATAACTACTTTAAAAACAAATTAGCAACATACAAAAAACAAAAAAAAAAAAACAAAAAACAACCCACTCTGCCATGTCTCTGAGAGAAACTGAGCTTGGTATTCACAACACACACGCCTCAGGCCAGATGGCTCTGCTGCTTAATGAGAAATAGTATCAGTAGCAACAAATTCATTGGTATTACAGAAATTGCTAGAAAGCAGAGAGAGGAACTTTTTCTTGTCTAATCGATGGGTTTAACGTTAACACTGATTAAAAAAAAAAACCAAAAAAAAACAACCTTGAAGGAGCTGGCAGTGGCGGCTCACTCTAATCACAGCATTTGGGATCTCTGTGAATTCAGCCTGGTCTTCAGAGTGAGTTCTAGGACAGCCAGGGTCACACAGAAACCCTGTCTCGAAAAACAAACAAATAAACAAACTTGAAGAAAACCATAAATGTCTTTATGAACATACATGCAAAAATCCTTAGTGCTATATTAGTAAATCAAATTCAGCATTATGAATCAGGTGTTTTACAATGACCTCACATTTACTATAGGAAAGCAAAATAAAATATGCATAGAATATATATCTGTCAAGGTACTTGCATCTGGAAAATATAAGGTATTCATGGCATTTATTAAGAGCAACTGAATATTGGACAGGGCATGGAATCCCTGCACTTGGGAAACAGAGGCAGGTGGATCTCTATGAGTTTGAGGCCAGCTTGATCCATACAGAAACTTTCAGGTCAGCCAGGATGACATAGTAAGACCCTTCCTCAAGAGAGAGAGAGAGAGGGAGAGAGAGATAAAGACTCAATACAGCCAGGATGACATAGTGAGGCCCTTCCTCAATAAATAAATAAGTAAATAAATAAATAAGACTCAATATTGCCAGGCAGTGGTGGCACATGCCTTTAATCCCAGCATTCAGAAGTCAGAGGCAGGTGGATGTCTATGAGATCAAGGCCAGCCTGGTCTACAAAAGTGAGTTCTGGGACAGCCAGTGCTACATAGAGAAACCCTGTCTTAAAACAAAACCGGAAAGAAAAGACTAAATATTAAAGAAAGTAGACAAAGTATTTGAATAAACTACATAAATGAAGACATACACATGAAAAAATCCTCGGTGTCATTAGTCACTAAGAAAATGCTGATTATGCCCACAATGAGATACTACTGTCCTTAATAGATTGGCTGAAGTGAAAAAGACTAACGATATCGAGTACTGAGGAGGGTGTGAAGCAAGTGAACACATTGCCTGTTCTGAGGCACACCCATTTTGGAAACATCCTAGCAATTTCTAATAAAGCAAAACACACACTTCATATGGGACCCACATTTACCTTCCTGTGTGCTTACCAAAGAGAAATAAAAACATATCCACAGGGCTGGCGAGATGGCTCACTGGTTAAGAGCGCAACTGCTCTTCCAAAGGTCCCGAGTTCAAATCCCAGCCACCACATGGTGGCTCACAACCATCCGTAACAAAATCTGATGCCCTCTTCTGGAGTGTCTGAAGACAGCTACAGTGTACTTACATATAATAAATAAATAAATCTTTAAAAAAACAAACAAACATATCCACACTAAGACTTCTTCTATACACATGCATGTGCCAGTCCATTTAGTGCCAAGCAGAATCACCAACTGAATGGAACAACACATTGATCCACAAAACAAATGCTATTTATTCATCAGTCCTCACATACACTAGCGATACACACAACTATATAGATGAGTCTCAAGAGAATTGTGTGACTTTGAAGGCCTGGAGTGCCTTTCTCTGTACAACTTTCCTCTCCGTCCCTCTTCGATAGCGACCCACTAGTGTGGAGCCTCGGCACAGCAAGTCTGGCTTCATCCAGTGGCAGGCTGCCTCCAGCTTTTTCATTCATAGCTACATTCCTTTACTGTCAGAAAACAACAAATTCTTCAGAATACACTACTCCTTGATGCCATCATGAAAAGTAAAAACATGCTAACCTACCAATATTCATGTTAACATTCAAACAGCTCTTTGTGTGTCTTGATTCCACAAAAAAATAGAGAAAGACAGAGAGAGAGAGAGAGAGAGAGAGAGCGCCTTCTAAATTTCTCTTCAGACCAGTACTGTATGTCTAAGAATGTTGAATGAGTCACCTCTGAAGGAGACATTTCTCCCATCATCAGAGAACTTCATTCTTTAAATCACCCATGTTTGAAACATGGGAGTTCACGGGCAGTGGCTCTCACCTCTGCCTTCCACATGTAGTGGCTAACTTCCCTGGTGTAATTCCTCAGCCCTTCCGACCTGCTTTTTATTGGCCCCTCTTATTGGTGAGAGCCTTTGAATTGTATCCTTTACTCAAGACTTTTCCTGGGTTACCTGGACCTTTATCTATGATGACCTCATGTTTTGAAACTGACTTCATTTCAGGGATTTTGATACCCTCATAGAAACCTTCAAAGCCAAAGAAACAACAAACTCATTGAATAACTTATTGGAGAATATATAGCAGCAGGATTTCAATCTAAATGGCCTACTTTTGAATAAAAACAGGGAAATGGTAAGATTTCTTTAAAACAAACTTTCTGGGGGGGGGCAAAGGATGAGACACTACAATTGGGGTAACAAGTGTTTATTAGTATTTTTATTTTACTTACATTTTTCCCTTCGAACTTTGTCTTATTAGAGGATATCCTTTTTTCCCCCTTCCCCTTTTCCCTTTTGCTCCAGCCCTGTTCGCTCCAGCCCATAGGCTGTTTGTTTGTTTGTTTCCCATTATGGATGGTTGTGAGCCACCATGTGGTTGCTGGGATTTGAACTCATAACCTCTGGAAGAGCAGTCAGTGCTTTTAACTGCTGAGCCATCTCACCTGCCCAAGGATATACTTTTAAAAGCAGTAATTCCTAGATTAAAAATCCTGTTTGATGCTTTTATAAGGTGAGAGCGCTGAACTGAAATATCTGGGAGCTTATTTGGGTACTTCCAAAAAATGTAAGATGATTTATCACCACCCTTCCTGGGCCTGACATGTACATGCCACATGGAACAGGAACATGCTCAGGGACTATTGACTGGTTGTATCAGTGATAATCCACACTCCTGAATGTTTTACAATTTTAAGACACTTTTTAAACAACCCTGTAAGATAAATTGCATTACCATCTCCATTTGGTGCGTGGCATGCCAAGTTCATACAGTCTGTGGCCACAGAGGCTGGGATTGGTATTTGAAGCATCACTGGAGAGCCCTTATACTAACTCCCATCAGTACCTGCTTCTCACTCTGGGGAAATGATGTTCAGGTCTTTAGTGCATAGTATTTCAGTCATTTTGATATATTAAAGTTTAAGAAGGATATGAATCACAGTCCTAAAGCCTTAGATCTTTGGGGGTTTTGGCCATACAAGAGGGGTGCAGGAACCTCGAGAAAACTGATAGGTTTTGGTGTATGTAATAAATGTATTTTTCTTCTTGGGAAAAAGAATGGCTAATTTTGTAGCTTCTTTTTGGGGGGGGCGGGACTGAGGGTAGGGGTTTGAGACAGGGTTTCTCTGCATAACCCTGGCTATCCTGGAACTCACTCTGTAGACCGGACTGGCTTCGAACGTAGAAATCCGCCTGCCTCTGCCTCCCAAGTGCTGGGATTAAAGGCGTGCGCCACCACTGCCCTGTAAAACTTGTAGCTTCTTAAAAAAAAATTAAAATTAAAACCCACAGATACAGAGAAAAATCTTAGGTATTTTCCTGACATGGAATCAAAATAAATGTACACAAGCAGTTTTAAGCAGATATTTTTGAAAGTTGTTCACAGACCAGTTTTTTTTTTTAAGATTTATTTATTTATTATATGGAAGTACACGGTAGCTGTCTTCAGACACTCTAGAAGAGGGTGTCAGATCTCATTACAGATGGTTGTGAGCCACCATGTGGTTGCTGGGATTTGAACTCAGGACCTTTGTAAGAGCAGTCAGTGTTCTTAACCACTGAGCCATCTCTCCAGCTCCCACAGATTAGTTTTTATCTCTGCAAATGAGATTTTAGCTAGGTGGCTAAGAGTAATAATTTGACAGGCACAAGTTATATGTGTATTTTTAAAAAGGTAGCTTTGTTCATTCCTGTGTCATTATTAGAAAGAAGTAGTTTCACAGATGTAAAAACTGATGCTAACAGGGAGAAGAAGCACACCTAACAGCAAGCAGCAGATCTTGGGCTGCCCAGCTCTGAGGCCAGCACTGTCTCACCTAGTGCTAAGCCGCAGCTACTGCCAGACACATTCATCGCAGCTAAACTTCAGGGAACAAACCTTTAAATTTTTGCTATGCAACCTCACCTAGAAGTAGAGATTGAGTTATACACCATCTGAAAGTCATTTTGAACTCAGTCCAGTTCTAAAATCATGCCTTACCTATGTCTAGTTTTGCTTTACATCAACCTATTCTATTCTTAGGCAAACCTGCCCCCATTGCTATAAAGTAGTTTAGCTCCTAGAGTTCAGAGTCATGAAACTTCTGCTGTGGCTGGTTCATTCAGCACAGGGCAGGCTCCTGACAGCCATGGGCCCAGCCTTCCCATCTCTGCTGTCCATTGGCACAAGCTTGCAGCTTTCCTGTCACCACAGCTGCAACACAGCTGCTCTCTGACATCCTTGAAACAGAAAACAGGGCCTGAGGTGTTGCCTTCAGCCTCTTCTCCCATGCCACCAGCTAGCTTGCCAGAGAAGCACTCTGTCAAAACTCACTTTCTAAGCATTGAGAGTTGTAGACAAAGCTGATGGGGTCTCCCGGAGGTTTTTCATATCTTTACTGAGAATTCTACTTGCAGAGGAAGGCTTTGGAGAAGCAGGTAGGGTTACCTAACATCTTAGGGACTCTTTCTGGGAGATGGAGAAAGGTTGGTATGTTAGGTACGATATTGCTCCCAATAGTGGAGATTGAGAGGATGCCTCTGCAGAGAGTGGTTTTGCTCCAAGAAACCCACCACAGCCGTGCTAAGTATTAAAGTACTATGGAGTTGCATTTTCTTATTTGTTTGTTGTTGTTTGTTGTTTGTTTTTTTGTTTTTGTTTTTTTTTTCAATAAGCTATGCTTCTTCATCTTGTTGGACTGTGCTCCCTGAAGGGGGACAGCTGAGGACAGAGCAAAAGAGGCTGTTTTGAGCAAGGGTCACTGTGGCAGCAGAAGGAGCAAATGAAGATTTCCTTATGTTAAAAAGTGTTTCCAGGGCTGGTGAGATAGCTCAGCGGGTAAGAGCACCTGATTGCTCTTCCGAAGGTGCTAAGTTCAAATCCTAGCAACCACATGGTGGCTCACAACCATCCATAACGAGATCTGACTCCCTCTTCTGGAGTGTCTGAAGACAGCTACAGTGTACTTAAATATAATAAATAAATAAAATCTTTTTTTTAAAAAAAAGTGTTTCCATGCAGCACTGAGCAAAACTGCAAGGGGCCTGTACTTCCTGTCATTAGCTGGTGCTCTTTGCAGAGGACTAGTTAGCACATTCTAAGCAATTCCTTTTTTTTTTTTTTCCATAAACTCCGGTTTCTGTAAAAGGTAAAACATTTCCTATACTATAAAATTTCAAACTTCTATGTGTATACAATAATATTTAACTGTTCAAAAAGTGTCTATGAATTGTATTCATTTCATGGGGCTGTTAAAAAAAATCCACCACACCAAATGGCCTAAAGAAGGAGACTTATTGGCCACTTCAGTTCTAGATGTTGGAAGTTTGAAATCAAGGTATAAAGAGGTCTGTGTTTCGTCTGAGCCCTGCAGGGAAATCTGTCCTTGTCCTTGCCCGGCTTTTGTTGGCTTGACAGCCATCCTTGGTAGTCTTTGATTCATGGGTACATGGTTCCAGTCCCCTGTCTTCACATGGTGTTCTCTCCTGACTCCTTTTCACAGCCTTCCCTCCGTGCGTGATTGCATCTCTACTCACACTCCTTTCTTCCTAAGGATCAGGTTGCCCAACTAGCACCAACTGATTGACTCCATATTAACCTGACTTTATCTGCAAAGTCTTTTGACATAATTCAACCCATAGTTTGGTTGTCATGAAACTGATGCTTAGAAACATGTCATTCTGTTTACAAGAGATCCTGTGAGTTGCTAGACCCATAGTCTTGGGCATCGGTATCTGGCTTTTAAAAAATACATTGAGGCTACCATCTTATCCAGTAATCAAGTGTGCTCTCATTTGACCTAATTCAATGCATATCATTTAAACACCATTTAGACTACGTTTCTGGCCTGACCTAAGACCTTGTGCAAGGCTGTTCATGATAGTACTTTGTTTAAATGAGATATGTCCTCCATGGTCTTGGGCATCCAAACACTTGGTCCTCAGCTGGTAGATCTGTTTGGTATGAAATGTGGGTTCAGGGAGGGAGTGGCTTTGAGAGAGGGAAAAACCTCACTTACTTTCAGTCTGCTTCAATGTGTGATTGTGGCATGAGCTCTTGGCCCCCTGCTCCAGCTGTCATGCCTGCTGCCCACTGCCATGGTGAACTCTTGTTTCTTCAGAACTATATGCCAAATAAAACTCTTTTCTCTGTAAGTTGCCTTAGATTTGATGTTTTATTGCAGTGACAGAAAAGAAACTTAAGGAATCCTTTGTATCCATCAATACCTATTTGCCTGCTGTGTTTTCCGGAGTATTTTTTTCTAGCATCTGGTTTTTCCATTTGATCTACCATCTCATTTCCAAACTCATACCAAGTTAGGCCTCCATCTAATAGACACTCAGCTCAAAGAGAGAATGATTATTTCCAATAGGCAAAGCTAACAGCACAGTTTGGCATTAGAACTAGAAAGTTCATTCTTGCATACTTCTCCTGTGGACAGAAGCCACATAGAAAGATCTGCTCCACCCACATCCCACAGCACTGCTTTATCTGCCACTTCTTCATTACCTTTAACCCTTTAATCTACACATTGTAAGTTCAACTAAAACTGGGCATGGTGGTGCATGCCTCTAATCCCAGCACTTGGCAGAGGCAGAGGCAGAGGCAGAGGCAGAGGCAGAGGCAGAGGCAGAGGCAGAGGCAGAGGCAGAGGCAGAGGCAGAGGCAGAGGCAGATAGATCTCTGTGAGTTTGAGGCCAGCCTTAGGTATATAGTGAGTTCCAGGACAGCCAGAGCTACACAATAAGACACTGTTTTTCTCTTTTTTTTTCCCCTTCAAAAAGAAAGACAAAAACTTGAACTAAGACATAACTGTCAAGCATCAGCAGCAGACAGCCTCACCACATCCAGGTACACTGACTGCCGCCAAGGGCTAAATTCCCAGCAGCTTTGTCGAATGCAAGAGTCTAATTTTTCTTAGTTTAAAAATACAGGATTGTTTTCTTATATCACTGAAAATGCATTACACCTATTGCTTTTAAATACATTTATTTGGACAATATTAGTGGCATAATAACCGAACCTCCCCAGCTATGACTTCGTCAGGTCAGGCGATAGAAAAGCTCGTGTGAACGTCTTAGGAAGGAGGAGATTCATTCATCCACGAAGTCCCAGTGGCTTCATTCATCTTTTCTCTCTTACTACTGCTGACTCATAGCCAGAATACGACATTTTCTCCAAAGAAGAAACAGAGGCCATGTCTGCAACAGTGGAATCGATGTCTCTTTCGTTATGAAACCTTCACAGCATATTTCAGTCTCGTGGAATCTTTCGTGTTATTCTGACTGTCAATAAGAACCAGTGGGTTGTGCTGGTGATTCTTGATGATTTCAACAACACTTCCAAAGTACTAGAGAAGGAAAAAACATGGCGGGTCAATTTCGGCTCATGTCCTCTCCAAGCCTTCTCTCCACCCCTAATCTCCCCAACTTTCTCAAGTCGTTCATGGTTATTGACGCTCAAGTGACACAAAGGCTGGACCCTGCAGGGGTAGGCTCTGTACTTTCCTATATTCAGTAAGTCCAAAGCCACACGGACAGCTTCAATTACAATAGCTACTTAGACAAGTTACTGATTATGATGTAATATTTGTTTAATTGTTTTACTAAATATCTTAAAAATATTTGCTTCTGAGTCAGGTGTGGTGTATGACTTTAACGCTGAGATGCAGAGACAGGATGATCCCTGAGTTCAGGGCCAGTGTGGTCTCCAGAGTGGTTTCTAGAACAGTCACCTGTCTTGAAACCCTGTCTTGAAGATCCAAAAAGAAAAAAAAAAAACATAAATTATTTAAAATTTTCTTCTTATTGTCAAACATGAAACTGCCATGTGTTAGACTTCTTTATATCCCTCATAAAACACAAATTATCTTCAATGTTGCCCAAATCGTGACAATCTATCAAAAGCCCATGTGTTAAAGGCTGGGCTCCCACAGTGCCGCTGCTGTTAACTTAGTGGGACCTTTAAGAAGCAAGCCTCATAAGAAGTCATTCTGGATGTGCCCTTGGGGGGACCATGGGACCCTGGTCCTTCCTCCTCATGAGTGATTTCACTCTGCCATGATGTACTGACTCACCATGGGGTCAAAACAAGAGGGCCAATCTACTGTTGATTAAGACCTTCAAAACGGAACCAAAATAACTTTTTCATCTTCATAAGATGATTATGACAGGTGTTTTTGTTATGGTGATGGAAGCAAACTGAAACACAACGATATACTAGGAAACTTATTTCCTAGATACATTCATATTTTTGTTTTCTTTTCTGAACAAGAAAGGGGACCTTTATGAACCCTCTCATTTCTAGCTACACTTGGCTGCTTGTAAGCTTAGAGGTAATTCAGTGCCATTGTAATAATGGTGTTTACTGCTATATTCTCACCATAGGTGTTACTCTTTCTGGTTTTTTTTTTGTTTTTGTTTTTTTGGGGGGGGGCTAGTTTGTCTGTTTTTTGTTTTGTTTTGTTTTTTGAGACAGGGTTTCTCTGTATAGCCTTGGCTGTCCTGGAACTCACTTTGTAGACCAGGCTGGCCTCGAACTCAGAAATCCGCCTGCCTGTGCCTCCCGAGTGCTGGGATTAAAGGCGTCTTTCTATATTTCAATGTCCCATGTCTACAAGTCTCATGCAAGCATGTCAGAAAGTTTGTTTTGAAAATTATCGGGCTGGGCGTGGTGGCGCACGCCTTTAATCCCAGCACTCGGGAGGCAGAGGCAGGCGGATTTCTGAGTTCGAGGCCAGCCTGGTCTACACAGTGAGTTCCAAGACAGCCAGGGCTATACAGAGAAACCCTGTCTCAAAAAAAAACCAAATAAATAAATAAATAAATAAATTTATCCAAGTTTTAAATGAAAGATTAAAGGGCTATAACACAGACCATGGAACAAAGTGCATCGTGCATACAAAAGTTCGTAGTCATCAGTAAGCACATGTGTCATGTTTAAAGTAATTGGTCTGCAATAGCTGCATGGTTTATGGAACTGGTATCTATTGTCTTCATTGTGTCCCTTCACCTGTTAAGTACAGATAGCTATCTGGAATCAAAGCAATTTAAAAGTGTTATTGATTGTTTGGATGACTTCCAAGATCTCCACATCGAATAATGATATATTCATAACACTGGGCAACTTCTCAAATGAAATAGTTGTGTTTTAGCGTCTGGGCATCTGAGTGATACCCTGTGGAGGAGAGGAGTATGGCAGGGGCTTTCAGATCCTTTCACCTTTACTCCCTCCCCCGAGCCACTCACTTGGTGCTCTTGCAATTCCCAGTGGAATTCCTCTGTGAGAAATGCCATGATACATTTGTGGGGAGGGGGAGAAGCAAGCACAGAATCTTGTCAAGTCGAATGCAGTCAGGAAAGTTTGAGAAAAAAAAAAAAAGGCTAGGAAATGAGCTAACACAAGCTCTTTGATAATGAATTCCAAGTTTTAAAAAAGTATGTTTTGAACTCGAGAGACACAGAAGATTTAAATTGAGGAGGAGTTATTTGAGATAGGAAGTGGAGTTGATCAAATACATTTTAATTAACTGGTTACTTATTAGTTATACATACACACACACACACACACACACACACACACACACACACACACACACATGAAACAATCTTTTAAAACATATGCATAATTGGTATTAGCCCAGATTTTCATTTTTTCTATTTTCATGTTCAGTATATTGAAAACATCACTTTTTCTTACAAATTATTTAAAGGACAACTTTAAAATTGCTTTTCAGTATTACCAGTCACCTTTATAATAATCTAGTACACATTTTAGTCCAAGGGCTAGTTATGCTGAGAGTGGAGGGAGGTACTGACTTATTAATTCTGAGGTAGAAAAGAAGGTTCTTAGGAACTGAGGAATTCCTGTTGAGTAGTGTGTGTGTGTGTGTGTGTGTGTGTGTTCTGCAAGAAAGTTCTCAGTCTCTCTGAGAGTTCAGCTTGTATCAGAAATTTTCAGGACCTATGAATAGGACAGCTCCCAGCTCCCCATTTTCATGCCTCTGGAAGGTGAGCTACTCCAGTGAGAAGACATGGAAATAAAGCAACTCCTGGGTCTGTCCTGTCAGTGTCGTCACCCTTACTTTCTAACACTGATTATGATTAAAGGACATTTAAAAGAAACCTTTAAGATCTCATTTGCAGCAGGACTGGAAGGTTTACAAGCAGGGGGAAGCAGGCAGGGTCCTATAAGCTTATCATGAGTCCTTCCATCATCCAACCCTCTTACTATTGCCAGTGAAACTCTTTGGTGATAAATACAACAATACATTCACTGTTCATTTGGAACAGGGTAGAGCCAGAAAGCCAGGCGAATAGGGGAGCCAGTCTGGAGTAAGAGTGAAGTCAAGAAGTGTTCAAACCTCCGCCGGGCGTGGTGGCGCACGCCTTTAATCCCAGCACTCGGGAGGCAGAGGCAGGCGGATTTCTGAGTTTGAGGCCAGCTTGGTCTACAAAGTGAGTTCCAGGACAGCCAGGGCTATACAGAGAAACCCTGTCTCAAAAAAAAAACAAACAACAAAAAAAAAAAAAAAAAAAAAAAAAAAAAAAAAAAAAAAAGAAGAAGGGGAGTGTGCTCAGAGCCGGCCGTGGCAGTGCACGACCTGAATACCAGAAAGGCAGGGCAACAGCAAGAACAGGAATCCTTGACTGGAATGTGTACCAAGAAGTGGGATAAACATTTCTGTACAAATGATGTATAAGTGACCAATCAACATATAAAAAGATGTTGAGCAATACTAATCATCAGGGGGATTTGAATGAGGTTCCCACGGCACAGCCATTAAGATGGTTACTATAATAAACAACTCAGAAATAAGTAGCCAGTACTGGGGTGGGGCCGGCGCTGTTGAGTGCTCATATATTGGTGGGGTTGTATAATGATGCTGTATGCCCAGCTGTAACCTAAACATAACCAAGATGTCTGTGACAGTTTTTTGATCAGTGTGTCTTAACCACATTTTTGTTTTTGAAAACAAAATATCTTGCCTATAACTATTCAACTAACAATTGAATTCACTCATGCAGCGTTGACTAAAGTAAGCCATTGCACTTCAGGTCTGGAAAGGCACAGTGAATACGACATAGCCAGTGCCCCAGTACTGGAGAAAACCAGATGCATCAGTAATTATGAATTTTAACAATGCTGGGTTTGGAAAGGTCTGTCTCCTTTTGAAAATACTTTTTAAAAATGTTCCTTCCTCACCCCCATCTCTCCCTTCCTCCTTCTTTCTCTTCCTTCTTCCCTTTCTCCCCCTCTCCCTCTCTCCCTCCCTCCCTTCCTTTTTTCTCCTCCTTCCTTTCTCCCTTCCTTCTTCCATTTTAAAATTTGAGGTAGGTCCTCTCTTTAAAGCCCAGAATGGACTTGAACTCACAACCTTTTATCCTCATCCTACTTATGACATATATACAATCCTAAGACCAAGCACTTTCTCACTCTTTTCCTTTATCTCTGGCACCTAATAGAGCAATGTGCCCCTGTGTTCAACACATAGATATAGAGCTGAGCTGAAGAGAAGTTACCAGCCAGCCGCAGTGATACTTTCCCAAAATCCTGTACTCAGGAGGATTATGAGTTCAAGGCCAGCCTGGGCTAGGGAGTGCTAGGCCCACCTAGGCTACATATTATGACTGTGTCTCAAAATAAGGAAATAAAGAAAGAGAGAAATAACAGCTACTAACCTCTTCACCATTTTTCTTCTTTCCCAAAGCATACTGTTTGGTTGCTTCAATAAACCGTACAGGAATATTATACACTCGCTTGTTAAAGAACGCAACTAGGGTGTATGGCTGCTTAGAATCATGGCCAGAGCTTTTCCGAATAAGAAACGATCCGTCCTGTTTAGGCAGAGTGATAGTATTAGTTATAGTTCCTTAAGCTACATTTCAGTCTGTGAAGAGTATTTTATCACTTTCAGATAGTATTTAGCTCCATGTTTTTGTTATTGATTAGAATTTGTTGTATTATTTTCCATGAATACTGTTTATTAAAACGGACACTCAAACTTGAGTGAAGCCAGTACTAGCTTTTAATGTGACGACTGAGGTATTGTGCTCACTGGGATTTAGAAACGTAAATGGTCACAGTAAGATTACTGACGAGAGTCTCTCGAGCTAGAGCCCATGTTTGCAAGTTCCTTAAGTAAAAATCGACACAGTAAGAAAGCAGAGGCTGGAAAGTCAAGCTTTTAGCTGAAGAAAGCGCTCACCTCGATAGACTTATTTTAAGGTAGAAAAACTATAAAAAAATGTGTATTAAATATTTTATTAAAATAGCTTAGAATCATATATTTAAAAAATTATAGGCAAAACATGACCTAAAAGATAGGAAGAAGAAATGTAAAAATTGGTGTTCAGCCTTAGGAAGGAATTTGAAAAGACAAAAAGACCTATTATTTATTCCTCAGAAACAAAGAAATAAAATTCACAAGGTTTCTGGAGACTAAGTAAGGTCTAATAGATTTAATGTGTGACCTGAAGTAAGCCAACGGAGACAGCCACGGCGTTTAAAAAATGCACAGCATTTTAAATGGACTGCAGTGGGGTGGGCCAGACTGTGATGACCACCCAAGAGTGACAGAGGCCTGAGGACAACTCTGAAAACCTTGCTGCCGACTGTCCTGGCTCCAAAGGCTGCGGGCGGAGTCAACCAAGGCTCACGGAAACAGTGACAACAAGGATGAACTTCCGGCGACCTCTAGGCAGCCCTGACCATTTAAGCACTAGCCCTTCCCTGGGGGACTAGCTAAGGAGGTCGACAGGGGTTGGTTCAAAACACAAACCTCTAGGAGTCGAAGAAAGCAAGGATGTGATTGGCCCATTCAAACAGGTTGTTGCTACTCACAAACACACCCTCTCCAGGGCCAACTTCCCTGGTGTGCTGCACTGGGCCCCATAAAAGGGAGGTCAATTTTTTTTTCTCTAACTAGAGTGGGCTGGACAAGAAAGAAGCAAAAACTGAGGAAAACTTTAACTTGTTGGAGACAGCCTTAGAAGGCCTTCTCCTGATCTACCGACGATTTCTGTCTAGGGAGAGCAAAAAAAACCCTCACCAGCTGATTGGTGACATTTTGACAAGGATTTGAGGGGTTTTGTTTGTTTTGTTTTTTAAATGGGAGAACAGAGGAAGTGAAAAGGAAACTTTAATCTTCCACTGTCCCGTCTGTCCCCAGTGTTAAGCTCTCAAAAAATGTTTCCAGGTAGTGTCTTCTGCCTTTATCCATATCCTAAGTCCCATGAGTTGGTTCAAAATAGCCTGTCCTTCCTCGCTCCTGCTCCTCGGAGCCCCGGAGCCCGGGCTCCTGCTGCATCAGATCTTCCCCAGCCCTCCCTGCCTCCCGCTTCTCTATTGTTTGAGGGTACTGGGCCTCCTGGAGCCTTGAAATGAAAGACAAACAGGAAGGAGATGAAAGAACAAAGCAGCGGGTGCTCCGAAGAGAGGAGAAAGTCCCAGGAAATTGCCCCTGCACCTAACCCATGCAACTACTAGTTGGATTAGTGATGAACCACGGCCGCGAAGTGGAGTTTTTAGGTGTCCCAACCTTATTGGATCTGTGCAAGGCCTCTTCAGCAGACTTGCGGTCGCAGGCGCCAGCATACCAGGGCTTACCGAGCAGTTCAGCCTCCTGTGAGACAGAAGCATTGTGAAACAGGAGATGGTCCTCAAGGAAAGGAAAATTTAACCTCGGTGCTTAAGTGGCCCATTTTGCAAAACCAAAGACGGGAACAATAATCGACATCTTTACCAGTAATGTCAAAATGAGTTTGTTTCGTGCTTCCTTTGGCCAACCACAAAGATTATGTGGCTAGCTAGCTCATTCCCATTTGGTCTTAAGCTGCTAAATTTTGTCTTAAAACATAAATGGACCTCACTAGATTCCTGAACCATTTTCCTCCTGAATGAATTATTTACTCTTTTCTTATTGTGCTAATATTCTCTTATTTATTTTTATTTTATGTGTATTGGTGTTTTGCCTGCATGTATGTATCGGTGTGGTTGTTTGATCCTGGAGTTACAGAGTGTTGTGAGCTGCCATGTAGGTGCTGGGAATTGAACCTGGGTCCTCTGGAAGAGCAGTCAGCACCCTTAACAGCCGAGCCATCTTCCCAACCCGTGTTTTTATTCTTGATGCTTGTTAGAGTGCTTTATCATTTCCGTGTATGTGTGTTTATATGTGCACGTGTGCAAGTGTGTCAGATACCATCTTTAGATGTTGCTTCTCGGGAGCTGTCCGCCTTGCTTTTTGAATTAGCACCACTCACTGGGATGGAGCTCAAGGACTAACTAGGCTGGCTGCCAGCCCACCCCAGGGATCTCCTGTTTCTGTCTCTCCTGGTTGGGATTATAAGTACACAGATAGCATCTCACTCCCTTTTTTATTTCATTTTCTTCTATTCTGTTTTTTGGGGGGTGGAAATGGGATTCAAATCCTCGTTCACTTGTCACCTTCAAGGGCACACAGTGTCCTTTCTGTCTCTTTATGCTGTTCTCTGTTTGATAAAGGCTTTAACATCCTAAGCGTCCACAAGTCTATTCTGAGGAAATTATAAAGTTTAAATAAATGTGAGAGGAATATCAACAAAAACAACACATTCTCTCACTGTTTTAAAGAAACACTGTTATTTGGGGCGTCTGGAATAGAAACAAGAATAAATGGGGCGAGGTCTTTCTTAGTCACTGAAACAAACAAACAAACAAAAACAAAAACAAACACACACACACACACAGGACATTCTGCATCCATCAGACCAACTCAGTTAAAATCCAGACTCCATCCTGAGCCGTACTCCAAACTGTCTTCTCAGAAGACATGCCCTTTCCTAAAATCCACTGGAAATTGTCCAATGATGTCAAGCTCATGCCCTACCTGGTCTGCAAACGTAGAATTAAATGGGAAGCTGTGGAACGGTCCATCTGCAGCTGGGCTCCCTGCTTCTGAAAACCCTGGAAGAGATTTGAAAACTCCATTAATCTTCAGTCCTTTCTGTGCAGATACAGTGCCTATGCCTCACTACTGCATGAGCTCTCAGGGCCACACACAGAGCTGGAAACTCCTCAACTGCTCAGAGGGAGGGGTCTCGGGACCCCTTTAAATCCTCAAGATCCTTCCAGATGTTTGAGAGGTCTTTGTTGTTGGCAAATGCCTATCTTTGAAAAGCCTAGGTTTTCCTCATCTATTGCAACAAGCATAGCAACAGACTGCTGATTCCAGAATTTTAAAGTTCTGCCAAGTTGGACCTGGCAAGGCAGTCTGTAATATCAGTTACTAGGAAACTGAGGCAGGAGGAGCCCAAGTTCAAGGCCAGCCTGGGCTACACAGTGAGACCCTGTCTTAGGAGTAAAATTTGTAAAAATGTAATCCAGTACCACTCTATAGACACACACACACAAGCATACACATGTATATTTAGTTTGGAATAGTTTTCATAAAAATATTTATGTTAGTGTGTAATGATTCCAATGTAATTTTTTTTTTTTTTTTTTTTTTTTTGGTTTTTTCGAGACAGAGTTTCTCTGTATAGCCTTGGCTGTCCTGGAACTCACTCTGTAGACCAGGCTGGCCTCGAACTCAGAAATCCGCCTGCCTCTGCCTCCCGAGTGCTGGGATCAAAGGCGTGCACCACCACGTCCGGCTTCCAATGTAATTTTTAAATGAGCTACTTAATAGTTTTAATTTTTAAGCTTTAATAATGAGAAGCAGTCTCTTCATGCTCCATTTTGAGACTTATCCATAAACCAAGGAGGTAGTCAGTCCACACTCCTACAGCTTTGAAAATGGCCCATTTGCTAAATGTGTTATATTTTTGTCATTAAGTTAATTAATTATTTTTATTTTATAATGCAGGATAATTTTCACAAACACATATAAAGGATTTTGACATGCCTCCTCCATTTTCTTTCACTGACAGCTTTAATTTGTAATATATTTATTAGTAGTAGGAAGAAATGTTTAAACAAAAGGCATTTTTGGCTCTCCAGGGAATTTTAAAAGTATTAACAGTGGTTTCAAAGGGAAAATGTTTGAAAATCCTTGCATTAAAGCAAAAACTCCCTCAAGTTTACAGTATGACTAATAGAAACACAAGAAATAGAGAAAACACTCTGTTTCTCTCTGTCTCTCTGTCTCTCTGTCTCTCTGTCTCTCTGTCTCATATATATATGACAACAAAATGTTTTGCCTTCCTGGAAGTTGAATTTTAAAGGGCTGAGCAATCAAGACGTAGCGACTTTACCCACACAGCATCAAGTGTCTTGGAGTAGGAGCTGTGGCCTTGTTGGAGTGTATATGGTCTTGTTGGAGTGTGTGTGGCCTTGTTGGAGTGTGTGTGGCTTTGTTGAAGGAAGTGTGTTTTTAAGGTGATGTTTACCTTGAGAAAATTGTATAGTTAATTAACATGTTCTCATTTTAGGGTTTATTTTATAGACATATGTAAAGTTCATTAAAACATATTTCAGATTTATATGAAATACCTATCATTTATTATCTTCTAGATGGCAAGCACTATCCTGGGTATTTTAACCTGAGTTTTGAAAATAACTGTATTATATTATTTTTTTTAAAATGATGCTGACTGATAAGTAAATATTCAACCATACTAAAGAGAGAAAATATTTAACTTTCAAAGCAACTCTATAAAATGTTTTTGTTCCCATTTTACAGTCAAGGAAGCAAATAAAACACTGGCACAGTAGAAGTGACAGTACCATTTGCTCCCATGCCCAGCCCTACCTTCCACCTATGATTGGCCGTCAAAATCTCGTGGTACTTACTTGGCAGGGGTACAGGCTTTTGATGGACAGGTCTGAAAGGAAGAAATGCAGGTTACATGAAAGGCAGAACACAATACAGAATCTGGAGAAACTGCAGCAAAGAATAATTAGATCTAAAGATGGGACAGACAATAACCCTTTTAGAGAGCCAAGATTTTCCCCTTTAGCTTTGAAAAAGGAGGAGCCTTGACTGTAGCACATGTGTTAGATCAGACCCATAGCCTGAACAATGGTTCTCTGAGATTCTACAGTCTCCTAAGTTACTTAATAGCTTTCCAGATTTAATTAAGAAGTAATGAAACACCGATTCCCTGTGCAAGCTTGCATGACAACAAATTCCCATAGCAACAAGAAGATACTTGTTCTTAAAGGGAAGTATTCTCTTACTGGGGGAAGAACTAGCTCTTGATCTGTTATCCTTGTACTCTGGAGGCTGAAGAAGGAGGGACTTGAATGAAAGGGCAACCTGACTGCATACATAGGGAATTTCAGGAAAGCTGGGGCTATGGAGTGAGACCTCACCTTTAAAAAATAGACAGACAGATGGACAAACAAATAAGTAAACAAACAAACAAACAACAGAAGGGTGGGTGATGTGGTTGCTTCCTGCTCTTCCAGAAGCCCTGAGTTCAGTTCCCAGTGCCCACATTGGATGGCTCACAACCATGTAATCCCAGCTCCAGAGCCTCTGATATTAATTGTCTTTTTACACATGCAGCATATACTCACATAAATACATAAATACAAAATGAACATATTTTTAAAGAATGAATGAATAGATATACAAACAAACAAATAAATGGAAGGATACTCACTTCTGGGTGGGAGGAAACACTGGTGACTGTACAGTGTCTTGTCTGTGACTAGACCCCCGGTGGCGCTCAGCAGGAACAGGCTTTTCTGGATTAGGAGAGTCTCACATTAGTATTAAAGTGAAATATCTGCCCCCCATCCCCAAATACAGCGTCTTTGATCGGATGTCGTCCCAATGTTTTCTAAGGGGTTCTTGGTCTGTGTATGTCGGTCTCTTGGTCTGCATGCGCTCTTAGGACCAAGATTCCCTTTCCGCAGTGGTACAGGTCGAGTTAGCTCCTCCGGCAGTGTATACAGAGACAGAACCTGTGGGTACTGGACTTTAACTATCTGAGCACGGGTAGGTGCCAGGAGATGAGCAGGCTCCAAAGCCTCCGTGTAACTCGTTCTCTGCTATCAGTGCAGACTTCCTTCAGGTGTTACCGTTACCTTCCTGTGTCTTGATTCATCATGAGATGTGGTATAAGTAAATTATTGCTGATGAGAGTAAAATCTTAGAATTTATGAATGATCTACTCCTTTTGAAAAATTAACTGAATCTAAGTCTATGTCACCCTCAAATGTGAATATCACTTGGCTCTCAGCATGTTCTTGAGGGAGGGTAGAAAATGGGCACAAATATAGAGCTTAAGAAATGTCTGTTGAGAGTCGGGCATGGTGGCGCAGGCCTTTAATCCCAGCACTCTGGAGGCAGAAGCAGGCGGATTTCTGAGTTCGAGGCCAGCCTGGTCTACAGAGTGAGTTCCAGGACTCGAAAAACCAACCCCCCCCAAAAAAAAGAAAAAAAAAAAGTAGCCCATGTCTTTAATTCCAGCAACTTGGGAGGCAGAGGCAGGTTGATCTCTGAGTTCAAGGCCAGCCTGGTTTACAGAGTAAGTTCCAGGATAGCCAGGGCTACACAGAGAGGTCCCACCTTGTATGTTAGGGAATGGGGAATGACTGTTGAAGCCCATGGGGAACTTTACTAGTGGGGCATTGAGAAAGGCAAAAGTTACAGGAACTCCAGACGAGAAGCAGTGAGAACTCAGTAACTCAGAGCCCAAGTGCACCACCATTTAGGCAGCCTTGACTCTAAAGGTGTTTCAAACACATGGACGGGTCCTTTGAACTGCCATGCTAGTTTTACGCTCATTTTTTTTTAAGTGCATAAATTCCCAAAGGCACACAATGGAACCACATTAGGTTCCAGCAGCCTTAAGCTCTAACCACGCTATACCGTCTCTATACTGTTAGCCAGGGCCTTGCCGGCTGGTAAAACCTCTTCCAATTTGGTTGAGCTGTGACAGTCCCCATCATTCTAGTAATTTCGTTTTCAGAGCTTGTTAGGTCTCTCAGACTGTCCAGACATCCAGAAATGAGCTCAAGCTGGACATCAGGATTCCTGGTAATTATTAGATAAAAGCCAGCGTTCCTCAGGGACTTGTGAAACTGGTTCCTATCTGCCAAAGGAAGTCATATGGCTACCTGTGGTGCCTATCGGGATCTTAAAGACCATGGTGACCTCTGGATTCCCTCAGTATTCCAAGTACCTGCTACAGGTTTCAAAGTCCATGCTGGCATCCTAGGCTTTCTCCCTTTCCTGCCAGCCCAGTGCCCCTCCCCCACCCCAGCTACCCATCCTTCTTATAGCCTGGCCATTCTCACATTTGCTTCTCTTTCTCTCTCTAGCTATGCTCCATTCTCTACCTCTTTGGATCTCGCTATCCCCATTGTCCTCTCCTGCTTCCCTAGCCTGGCCATGCTCACTCAGCCTTTCTCTCTCTCTGCGCTAGACATTTCCAGAAGCCTCTGTCTGTCGTCTCTCGTATCTCCAATAAAAATACTACCTACTTCATGGGTCAGTCCAATTGGCAGTTTCTTTCCTACACCCACTCGCATACAAGAACTCGAGTGGGTTGTTTCTCTGGATTCCGGCCTGAGCCCCGCCCCTCCCCAGTCAGTGTCTGACAGACTGTCTGTCATCTCAGATTCTTTTAACTGACTACTCATTGGCCACCCCAGCAATGGCCAAATGCCAGCTGGAAAAGGAAACTTCAACCTGCACCCCAGCTTGTAAGCAAGTCACGGGCAGTAATTCTTACAGAGTAACGCTCTCCCCCAATAAGGCCCTGCATGGTCTCAAGTCTCTAATTTCCTTGTCTGTCTTTCCTTCTCACAGTCCTGAGGTCTCCTCCCCGGGCAGAGGAGGCTGCTCACCTCCCTTTGGGTTAAGATGGCCCCTACCGGGGCTCTTGGAATGAGTCTGAAGAAAGCTGCTTGCTAAACTCTGCGGGAAGCCTCTGATAAGGGTTTCCAAGCAGTCTTGGGTTTGGAGACTCCTGGAGCCTTGAAGTTTGCACAGAGGCCCCAGGTCACTAGGACTCTGTTCTGCTCCTGCTTATCAGGCTGGATAGGCTGGAAAGCCATGCAAGGTATGCACGGGATGTCCAGGAACAGAAAAACTTCAAAGGAGAGGCAGAGGAGGAGGTGGGGGCAGAAACAGCCTGGGGAAAGGAAAGAAGAGGGGAGTAAAATGGGGGTTGGGGGCTCTAATGGTGCAGTAAAAACAGAGAGGAGATCTGCTGTGTGTGCTCAGGTGTGTGCTCAGGAACAAACAAAAGCCACTGTCCCGTGGGCAGGGACACCAGCATGCTCTGTGTAGACACTGACTTAGGACAGGGGGAAAGGACACACAGTGTGGTTCTGCACAGGGTACCCTCCTGGGAGGAGCCGGAAGGGCAGGACTTCAATGCCTCTGTGTTCTAAGTGTCAACTTCATGAGGGACTCTTACCTTCTCTTCCCAGTCCCTTTTCATGCTTTTCAAATACAAATTTTTTAAATGGGGTCATTAAAAGCCATGGGGTTTTCTTTTTTGTGTTTGTTTGTTTGTTTGTTTGTTTCGGGTTGTAGTGACACAAGGAGCATTTGAACTTTGAAAACTTAGCAACAGAACTTTAAATAAACAGGCTTTAAAAAGTCATTGCCTTGCCTAAGCTGTTCATTCTGAGACATAGCACCACCATATTGCTTCCCAGCTGTCTATGGCCATCAGCAAGAGGCAAGAGGCATGTAGGCTGCAGCTTCCTCCACAGCCATGCCCGCTATGCTCAGGCTCCTAAGCTAATGTCGCTGCTCTCTACCACAACACAGACAACCCATCGCTTAGAAGAGTGGGCTTTCTATTAACAACTGGCTCATAAATAATGAAAGGAATTCAGAATTAAGAGCTTATATGCATATTATCAATTGAAGAATTATTTTTAGAGTACATCATTAACCTTCAGAATAAATACATTTACCTTCACAAACATTTGGTGCATTCGGTAGGGGAGGAACGGGAGTCTATGTTAAGGGGAAAAAAAAAAGAGGCAAGTCAGCAAATCAGAAGCTGGAGATAAAAATCAGAGAACTATTAACATGCTGTTAGTGATCTGTTGCAGCTGCTCTAAGTCAAGACAAAGAAGCTAAGGCAGTTTCTGGCCTTTTCACTCACTGAAAACCAGATGAGCTTGTCTCATGGGAGGGGCAGTCCATCTCCTTGGGGACATCACTAACCTATCAACAGTACTGATGAACACTGTGACCCTCCCTCAGCAGTTTCTAGGTAGTAGTGCTTGTGCAGTAGACATCTGGCATCTGGGTTTGGTCTTATGGTCCCACCTTCTGTGTATCTGAAGTGATGGCCATTGTCAGGCTCTAGAGTAAGCTCGGGTCCAGCCCGGCTGTCTTGCATCATGGGCTGGCCCAGGGTCAGCCTATTCTGGCCAGAAGCCAAGTTTAGTTTTATGGCTATTTATCCGATACATAGTGGTCTGCCAGTTGCTCTGGGGTCAACAAGGCAGGAAGTGGACAGGGGCCTTCCGCAATGATGCAGGCATCAATGCCTGTACATTCTCTATTTTCTGATGTACACATTTCGGGAGGCCAATAGAATCCAGCAAGGATCAGTGCATAGGAAGTAGTATCTTCCCAGCTACCTGAACATTAGAAGCTTCTCTGGGTTGTCTAGGCAGCAGCTTCAGTTGCTAAGCCTGCTATGTTAAGATGCATTGATGACCTTAAGAAAGCAGATATCAATTGATATTGCAGGAAATGTGAACACTTTCAAATGAAGAATCAACTTACAGTCTTAAGTGGTGTAGCTGGTTTCTTCCTGGGGAATAAAAAAATTAGCTGTGTTAAAACACAAGGAAGATGAACTAGAGCTACCATCTTTTCCTTAGACCTAAACCATAGCCGTGAAAACAGTGGCTCGGAAGACTGCTCCTGAAGGACAGATAGGGACGGATGGAGGAGTTAATTGTGCTGATCTTCCCAACAGATGGAGAAGGGTTAAATGTCTTAGTTCTGCTGCTGGGAAGAGACACCAGGACCAAGGCAAGTCTTACGAAGAAAACATGTAATTGGGGCTGGCTTTCAGTTTCGGAGGTTTAGTCTATTATCATCATGGCAGGAAGCGTGGCAGCACGCAGGCATGTAGCTGAGAGCTACTTCCTAATCCCATAGGCAGAAAGAGAGAGAGAGAGAAACAGATAGACAGAGAGACAGACAGAGAGAGAAACAGAGACAGAGAGACAGAGAGAGAAAAAGAGAGAGAGACAGAGAGAGACAGACAGAGAGAGACAGAGACAGACACATTCTGGGCCTGGCATGGGTTTTTGAGACCACAAAGCCCACCTTCAGTGACACACTTCCTCCAACAAGGCCACACTTCTAATTCTTTCAAATAGTGCCAGTCCTTAAGCATTCAAATCTGTGATCTCTAGCCATCTGAAACTAAGCCCAAATTAAATATTTTCTTTTATGTTTCCTTGGCCATAGTGTCTTATCACGGTAATAGAAAAGCTACCAGTACCGGGCAGTGGTGGCACACACCTTTAATCCCAGCACTCGGGAGGCAGAGGCAGGTGGATTTCTGAGTTTGAGGGCAGCCTGGTCTACAAAGTGAGTTCCAGGACAGCCAGGGCTACACAGAGAAACCCTGTCTTGAAAAACCAAAAAAAAAAAAAAAAAAGCTACCAGTATGGTGTCAGTTAATAGCATGTCATAATACTCACCCAGCAGATTCTCATATGCATCCTATATCTCACAAAATAACCTAATGCATGTCCAGATATGTGAGTACCCTCATGCATGTTCAGATATGTGAGCACCCTCATGCATGTTCAGATATGTGAGCACCCTCATGCATGTTCAGATGTGCGAGCACCCTCATGCATGTTCAGATATGCGAGCACCCTCATGCATGTTCAGATATGNGGTGCGGCAGGCAAAGATGACTTGGAGTCCCAGACCCCACTGTTTCGACCTGCAGAGCACAAACAAGAATCAGTCACTGTGTCCCGCCTTCAGGGACAGTTGTATTAGTGAGGCTAACCTTTCAGAGACATGTGTGTTTTGTGTTACTTTTACTGAAGTGTGTATATCTAGTGCCACTGAAGCCGAGGGGTAAACTAATGGTCACAGGTGATGAGAAATTTGAAATGCAGGTCAATACAGGTGCCGGGGGATAGTTCAATGGTTGAAGTGCTTGCCACACAAGTGTGAAGACCAGAGTTCAGGTCCCCAGACTCCATGAAAATGCCAGGAGTGTGTGGTAGCTTCCTTGTAATGCCAGTCTTAGAAGGTAGAGAAATAGGAAACTCAGCAAGACTAACCGTATTGATGAACTCTGAGTTTGATTGAGGGGCCTGCCTCAATGAATAAGGTGGAAAAGTGATAGAGGATGATTCTCAACATCAATCTGAGGCCTACACATGTACATGCACCCATATATCTGTGCCTATACACATGTAAACACACACACACAGGAAAAAAAGAAAAAATGCTAACATATAAACTCTGTTGGAGGCCTGTAGGTCAGAATGTCATTCTAGCACTTCAAGATCTCCTTAGACTCATGGGTAAGTTCAAGGCCATTCCCCCATCGAATCTTCTGAAGTCATACAAGGGACCCTTGCCCTTGTATCCACACCCTCCCCACCTTCCTGCCTGAAAACAAAGCCAGGCCACGTGAAGGAAGCCGTACGAGATGATGGTTTCCCTCCATGCGTGGCTTCCTGGACACTACTCAGTAAGCAGGGAGTTCACGATGAGAATTTTTGTTGGATCAAACTGAACCGAGTAAACATTGTGTGTGGTGTATATGCAAGTATGTGCTTGGCCATGTGTGCACAGGAAGCAGAGGAGGATGTCACTTGTCCTGCTCCATTATTCTGCCTTATCCCTCTTAGATAGGATCTTTCATTAAACCTGGAGGTAGGCTGGAAGCCATCAGGTCCCAGTGACCCTCTTGTCTCTATTCCTCACAGTGCTGGAATTACAGTTGCACGTATGCTCACACCTGACGTTTTACATGCGTCCTTGGAGATCCAAACTCAGATCCAAGATCCTGCTTGATGAGTATGCCATACTCACTGAGCATCTCCCAAGCCCTGAATAACCATCCCACTAAGAGACCACTATATAGACAGGTCCCCAGTTCCTAAAGGACATGCAGGAGATACTCTGTAAGCTCAAGTCAGATCTGCTGCCCTCTCTAGTGTTGTAGTTTTCCCATAAACACAGAACT
>LR749592.1:180392-396013 GCA_902729485.2 Mus minutoides | reverse complement strand
CTATTTATTACTATCTCCACTAATCTCTGCCTCTCCCTGCTTCCCTAGCCCTGGCCATGTCCAGTCTGTTTCTCTTTTTCTCTGCTCAGGACTCTTTCAGATACCTCTGGATATTTTCTTTCTCTTACTCACAATGAAAACCTTCCCCCTAATAATGGAACGGTCACATTGACAGGTTTGGTTTGGTTTTTTTTTTTTTTCTGTCTCCTTTACCATACAGTAAGCTGTACATGTTACATGAAAATAAACTGAAGTGTCATCTAAGCATGGTGAATGAGTCCCACTGTGATCATCTAACTGCTGAGTAATACTGAACCTTAAGGTTGACACTTGCAAGTAGGCTAGCCACACATATTCAGATAGAAGACATCAGGGCAGAGGAGGCAGCCATGCCTGAAAACCCAGGAAGTAGATAAAAGGTCTAAGTCAGACCCCACCTCAACCCCAGCTTTTGTTAGGGCCACTGCCTGGTTTGTTTGTTTGTTTGTTTGTTTTTACTGAGCTATCCTTTCCTCCATGTCCCCAACCAGCCTGCCAATAGCTTCCGTTTTCTTTCCTCTTTATAAACAGCTTTTAGCCAGCAGACAGGAGGGAGGACCTTTAAGCTCTGCTCTGAGGTACCATGGAGCTTTGGGCCAGAGAGGTGGCTCAGCAGGTAAAAGTGTTTGCAGCCAACCCTGAGGACCTAAGTTCAGTCCCCAGAACCCCTTGGTAAAAGGGGAGAACCGACTTTACAGAGTTGTCCTCTGACCTCCACGTGTGCACCATGACATGAACATGTCCTTTCCCTTGACAAATACATAAACAACAACAAAACCAAAAAAAACAAAAACAAACCCCTATCATGGTCTTACATTAGGAAGACAGCATTCTAGTTACTTCTCTATCATCAAACTGTCTGGGTGACTTCTTACAAACACTGTCTCAGGCACCCTGTGAAATAGGGACAGTCATCTTATCAAATTCATTTTGGGGGGTCAGTGTTGTCCTATTTAGACTGTAAAATTTTTAGTTAACCTGTGTCCGTCTTAGTTATCACGACCTTCTCCTCGTTTGTATAGACTATCGCGATTTCTGAACTATCACTCCCCTTTCCCGGTCTACAAGTCCTCAGTCTACACGTCCCGATGTATCACTCACTAGGACAGATATGTTTTACAGTCGTTCTCGTTCAAAGGTCCAACAGAAACAAGCGTGGTTGCCTGGAGTCAGGAGTGGAAGTAGCACTGGCTATATACAAATGGATATAAGGGATCTTGGCTGGGCAGGCAGGGAAATGTTCTAAAGTGAGCTGTGGCAATGGTTACATAATGTGTTACTATAAACATCATCGTTCATAAAAGTCATCGACTTTGTACTAAGATGAATGAGATTTATAATCCGATTATAACTCATAAAGGATTAGTAAACGGGATTATTACTAGTGTCTTGTGATGAATACCCCAGCACCTCTGGGTGCTGGCGGAGGGCTAGGGATTGCAGGTTCACAATCTGTACCTCCCTAACCCTAGGTGGGACAGATGGAGACTCAGAGAGAGCAAGTGGCAGGGCCACCTGAGCTGTGAACCCAGGCAGGCACTTCTCTCTTCAGCCAAGACTCCGTATTGTTTTGTTTGCAGGTCATCCTGTCCTTTCTTCTGGAGAGGAAGGAGGATGCTTCTGTGAGGGAGAATGGAGACAGACTCCTCTATCACCAGCCAGGTCCTCTGCTCTCCCAGAGTGGAGCCAGACCACGGGGCACATCAGCAGAACCCTGGCAATGGTGTACTTGGCACCCACCTCCCTTTAGCCTCCAGAGCTCCAGCTCTTTGCAAGCATGCTTAGAGTCTGCTTGTTGTTGTTGTTGTTGTTAAAGTATGTAGCATACTGTATTCTAAGGCATGCACATAAAAGATTCCACCCTGTAATTCTGCAACAGTTTTGGCTGCATTTGTGTGAGGTTCAATTTTCACATTTTGGGGGATTTGTAAATTTCAAGGGTTTGTTTGTCTGTGTATATATCTATTCATCTATCTATCTATCTATCTATCTATCTATCTATCTATCTATCTATCTATCTAGGTTGGGTTTTTTTTCCAAGACAGGGTTTCACTGTGTAGCCCTGGTTGTTCTAGAACTCACTCTGTAGATTGGGCTGGCCTCAAACTCACAGAAATGCCTCTGTCTCCTGAGTGCTGGGATTAAAGGTCTGCTAAATCACCACCTGGCAAGGGTATATTTTCTTTTTCTGAGGAACACAATTTGAAATGATATCTGTTAGAAAGTAGGTGCTCCCCAGTCTGCCCTCAGAGACTCGGCACCAGCATCTATATCATCACTAGTCACCAACCCTTTAAAAGCTCCCCCTTATCACAGCCTCTTCTGTCTCCCAGTCTCCGTATGTCTCTCACTCTCTGTCTCTTTGTCTCTATCTCTCTCATATATATGCTTCAAGATATCCTTTATTTATCCTACACACACACACACACACACACACACACACACACACACACACACACACATCTCCTGTGTGAGATCTGCTGCATTATATGATCTTTACAGCATCCCTTGGCTAGAATCAACCCACCAAGATACTCCAAAGATAAATCCTAACAAACTTGGAGAAATACCAACTTAAAGAAAGCTTAGAAATACAGATTTTAGGGGGCTGGTGAGATGGCTCAGCGGGTAAGAGCACCCGACTGCTCTTCCGAAGGTGATAAGTTCAGATCCCAGCAACCACATGGTGGCTCACAACCATCCGTAACGAGATCTGGCTCCCTCTTCTGGAGTGTCTGAGGACAGCTACAGTGTACTTACATATAATAAAATAAAATAAATCTTAAAAAAAAAAAAGAAATACAGATTTTATGTATCTTCTCCTTTCAAAAACTGAAGACCATTTAGAGATTTTACCCTCTCCAAATTCTCACCGGGAGACAAGTCCCTATGGACTGAGATATCTGGTTTCTTTAAACTGATGGTTCTCACCCAGCTAGAAGTGGAATCCAACTCAGAGATACTTGGCACCATGTGGGGATATTTTTGCCCATCATGTTTAGGGAGATAATTTTGCGGTCTATGGGTAGAGGTCGGGCCGCTTCCAGGAAGCCTGTTCTCATAATTAAGACTGAGACTTTGTTCCCTGTCCTAGGAAACTTGGGATATAGGTGACTATTCATGTATGATCTTAGTTATATACATACCTTTTGGAACAGATCAAAAAACAAACCATGCATCTACTTACCTGCGACAGTCCCTGGAGGCGACATGTGCTTTGAGGAGCTGTTCGGCTTGGTTGATCTATTCACCATGGGAGCTGAAACACACAAATATACACATGCAGAGTGATTGCAGACATGCCCCCATTGGGGAAAGTTATTGTAGACAGGAACACTGGTCAGTCAAACCAGAGAATCTGCAACAATTCCATGGCCCTCATTAATCTCATAAGCCATCCAAAGAAATCTTCTCGGGGGAAGCTCTGAGATGGGTGTATTTATTAGTGATTAAAGAAATGAAATAAAGATAATCTATCAAAACACATACTGAGCCAGGCGTGGTGGCACATGCCTTTAATCCCAGCACTTGGGAGGCAGAGGCAGGTGGATTTCTGAGTTCGAGGCCAGCCTGGTCTACTGAATGAGTTCCAGGGCAGCCAGGGCTACAGAGAAACCCTGTCTCAAAACCCCCTCCGCCCCCCCCCCAAACCCACATACTGGATCAGAATATCAGTTCCTGGAAGCTTGGGAGACAAAGTTTCGCTTTGTTTCATTTTAATCAAAAGTATATTACACCTCAACACAGTGATGCCTAATTGATCATGGCTCCTTCCATTCCATACAGAAATTCCCTTAGGTTCTGAGGTTGTTTGAGGAGAGAAGAGAGGGGATGTGTAGGTGTAGCTTTGTTCACTGGGTGGCTTGGTCTTCAAGCTGTGGCTCAGGCTTGAGGGGGGGAGGGCCTGTTCTCTCTGGTCCAGTTTATTAGATGAGAAGCGTCACCTGAAGAGACATTACCTGCCTGGGACTCTATTTTCCAAAGTCACTATTTCTGGAGGGCGCTGCTCTCCTGTCTGATCTGAGACAATGCGTTTGTGATAGCATTTCTTATTCCCAGAAGGATTTACAGACCAAGTGTCCTATAGGCCTGAGAAACCGTGGGACTCACAAGCCAGGATGCAGAGCTCACGATCTCTTGGTTTTTTTTTTTTTTTGGTTTTTTTTTTTTTTTTTTTTTTTTTGGTTTTTTGAGACAGGGTTTCTCTGTGTAGCTCTGGCTGTCCTGGAACTCACTCTGTAGACCAGGCTGGCCTTGAACTCAGAAATCCGCTTGCCTCTGCCTCTCCAGTGCTGGGATTAAAGGCGTGCACCACCACGCCTGGCTACGATCTCTTGTTTTATCATCCCTCCACAGATTTGCTAGCTGTGCACTATTTATAAGTCAACCCTGTCTGTGGCTCGCGGTCTAGGGAGAGTTAGCTGCTGAGAACCATTCTGAGTGAAGGCAGCTGAGGATGATAGCCCAGTGCTTTCATAACCTGGGAATAAACCTGTGAACATGGAAGGAAGAGAAAGGCTCTGAAGCAGCTGCTTCCCTAGTCAAGGGGGCGTGTCTACAGAGGAGAGGCACTTGTCCCTCCTGAGCTCCCCGTGATTATTGGCTGAGCAGGTAACTGCTGGAAGCTTTCAAGCACTTCGGAACTCCAAACACTTACCCTTCTCAGCAGGCGGCGGGCTGCTTTCTCTGGGATGGATATAGTTTTCATCGTTATCTTCCACAGGGACCACATAATCAGCCTAAAAGAAATATAGAGGTGAAGAGAATGCTTGCTGTATATTCATAGTTAATTGAGGGAGAAAGAGATTTTTGTGTCTATAAAAGCTTTAATGGGCTATAATTCACACACTGTAAAATTGCTTACAATGGGGTACCTTTCGGCATTTAGTTATTCATTGTATCTACCAGACTCTGCCCCATGAATGCTAAGTTCATGGCTGCTGGAGTCCCTTAAGAGAAATGGATAATATCAGTTGTATTTCCTGTGATAAAACATCAGGAGCAGATGGAAGTTATAGAAAGAGGAGTTTGTTTGGTCCTAGTGTTCTGGAGGGAGAAGTGCCCATGATGGTGTGCAGGGGGCTGGGGGGTGGGCACAGTAGCCAACAGAAGAGGTGGCAGCAGGAACAGGAAGCTGAGAGTTTACATATTTAATCACAAGCATGGAACAGAGCCTTAAATGGATGTGGGGTGAGATTATAAAAGCCCAAAGGCCAGACTCCTTCCAGCAAGGTCACACCCCCTAAACCTTCCCAAACAGTGCCACAAGTGTTCAAATGCCTGAGACCATGGGGGCTATTTTCATTCAGANCATTGCATCAGTATTCAGCCAAGGCTTGGGTATTGTAGTCTCTAGGCTTCTAAATACCTAGTACGATGTTAGGCATGTCTTGTAGTTTGGATCCATCTTCCTTTGATAGCTAATGCTTCTGAGCATCTCCTCAGGTGCCTACTAATACCCTTTCTCACTTTTAGTTGGGTTGTTTGCCTTTTATTGTTATGGCATATAAGTTCCTTGAGTGTCCTGGATATTAAGTTCTTTATGAGATCCATGACTTACATTTTTTTTTCTCCAATGTTGAGTTTCACTATGTGGCATACAGCAGCACTGAGCTGGCGTCCTCTCAGTGCTGGGATTACAGGCATGTGTAACAGGCCTTGCTCATCCTTTTTAGATGCAACACTTCAGGTACGAAGATCTAAATTTTAAGTCTAATTTGTGTATCTTTTACTTTGATGTTTGTGTTTTGGTGTCATGAAAAACCATTGCCTAACTCAAGGCCATAAAGATTTACACTTATACTTATTCCCTCTCAGAGCCCAATAGTTTCATATCTTACATTTGGGTCTATGATCCATTTCTGGTTGGTATTGTATATGCTATGAAACAGGGTCTACTTCCCTCATTTTGCATGTAGATATGCAGTTTTTCTAGCATTATTACTTTTTTTAAAAAATCAACTACCTCTTTATTAAATTTTCTTGGCTTTTGTCAACAACCAGTTGACCACAAATGTAGAGAGGGAGAGACTTTTTACACTGATAAAATACAAACTTGCTGCCCAGATCTTAAACATCATTAACCATGCCTTTTTATGTGGTTCTGTGGAAAACAAGCTCCGGTTTTCCTTCTTGCAAAGCAAACACTTTACCAACCGAACTATCAGCCAGTTTAGTTGTTTTCTTTGTAACCTTTTCGTTTGTTTGTTTTTTTTAAGACAGAGTTTCTCTATGTAGCTTTGGCTGTCCTGGAACTTGCTTTTGTAGACCAGGTTGTCTCATAGAAATCCGCCTGCTTCTGCCTCCCTAGTGCTCAGATTAAAGGTGTGCTCCACCATCCCCAGCCTGTAAACTTTTTTGAATGTCAGCTTCCCTTCTGCTCTTTCCAGAATACAGCCTTCTCTCTACTTCTTTCCCACTGGTCCAGGCTTTCTCGAGCCACCTCTGCAGGATGGTATGTGCAGAACTCTGACCAGCCTCACCAAGCTCCCTCCCAGCTAATCACAGAAATGGAGATCCTGGCACAGTCCTTTGCTTCTGTGTGTAAAGTCACATCTTCAAGTGAATTTGCCCAAGGTTAAGAGTTTACTGACCCCTTTCTCTCTTCTATACCACTGTCCCATACCTGTGTCTCCCTCCCCCCATGCCCACCTTAAAGAGACAGAAATGTCTCTTTAAGTCACCTCTCTGGCTGACAGACTGAGGATTGAGAACCCATTGCTCCCCCAAGTCTGCTGCCATCCACTTTTCACTGTCCCCCAGAGCAGGAACCAGCCACAGAAGTGTGCAAAGGTGACAGAAGTGAGGAGCCTTTCAGGATGAAGCTGTGCGTATATGTTGTAGGAACAGTGAGCCCATGGTAAATGAGGAAAGGATTCAGTCACAACTGAGATGAGCTACCATGAGGCCCAGCAGCTGTGACTCAGTGTGGACCACGGCCACCTTTAGTGTTCAGGCGAAATTAGAAAACTGATGTTGTAAAAAGTCTAGAATATTATAGAAACCCAGTGTGTGTGTGTGTGTGTGTGTGTGTGCACGCGCGCGTGTGTGTAAGAATTATATCTATCTATATCTATCTATTATATCTATTAAATATCAAAATAAAAAGGAAGGAAGGGAGGAAGGGAGGAAGAGAGGAAGAGAGGAAGAGAGGAAGAGAGGAAGAGAGGAAGAGAGAGAGAGGGAGAGAGGGAGAGAGGAAGAGAGGAAGAGAGGAAGAGAAAGAAAGAAAGAAAGAAAGAAAGAAAGAAAGAAAAGAAAGAAAGAGAGGGAGAGAGGGAGAAGGGAGAGAGGGAGAGAGGGAGAGAGGGAGAGAAAGAGAGAGAGAGAGAAAGAAAGAAAGAAAGAAAGAAAGAAAGAAAGAAAGAAAGAAAGAAAGAAAGAAAGAAAGAAAATGGATTCAGAGAGGTTGGCCAGCTTGCCTAAAATCACAGAGCTGACAGGATCAGAAAGAATTTAGACCTAGATGTTGTCTCTACCATACTTTAAAAGGTCCTCTTTTCTGTCTCCTTACTGGAAATTATATAAAGACACAAATGAAGGTCATTTCACCACAGGTTCTAGCAACTGCAGGCATCCCAAGAGAAGTGCTTTCTCAGAGTAGCTTCTCTAAGAATGTCTGGGGATGGCTTAGAGCTGTCTTCAGTGCCCTCCTGTAGGACCACCGTAATGGACTATTTTAATGGCCACTCTCAAGGGTTGTCTTTGTTTTTAAAACTCAAATGCCATGAGAGCTAGGACTACTAGGTTAGGGCAGCCATTGTCACACAGCCTGGGCATTCACTGGGTTACTTTCAAGAGGAGACTATGCCACGTGGAATAAGACTCCCAGACAGAGGGGAGGTTGATGATGGGGGTCTCTGGATTCCCAGGGGCTGTGTGGAGGAGGGGAAGAAAAAGCAGTAAAAGTTGTTGAGAGACACTGCAGGGTGACAGAAGAGGCTCGGATCTGGCACATAAACATTTCAGTGGAAAACTGAGATGAGTAAAATGGGTCCCATGTACAATTTTCAGAGGAAGCAAGTTCCCCTCAGTGTTACCTTGAGGGACTTGGAGGACAAGAGACCAGCAAGGCTTAGAGGAAGGTGGGTTGCTCCAGACCTACTTCCCCAGTCCCTCCAGCTCTCCTCCTAGGCTTACTTTACCTCATCCTCAAGGAGGTCTTTGGGCTTGGGGGGGACTTGAGGCTTCTGTAGAGAGTTCGGGGCTGGCAGAGTGGAGGCCAGCCTCGCTTTCGCTGAAGGCCAGCTGGGCTTACTGGGAAGTGTCTTGCTGAAGGGCGGAGAGTGCCGCTGGCTGGATCGATTATCTTGAACAAACATAAGACAACACAAAAGAGGCTCTGGGTCATTCATTGTGTGGATATCATGGGGAATCTAAAAGACACACAGCCAAAAATCTATCTAACCACAAAGGATTCTATGGCTCTTAAAGGAGCCAAGTCAACAGGTATGCAGAAAGTATCAACTGTCAACTGTCTATTTACCTATGTGCTAACTAGCAGAAGATCCTCAAGACCACATTGGGAGGGGGATGGTAAGAGCCTACGGGGTTGGTTGGGAGAGCTGAGAACCCAACACTCTGCTGAGCATAATGGGCAGGAACAGCATGCTGAAGCAAGGAGTCTGGTTACACATTGGAGACATCTCGGGGCTTTAAAAGTGGTCCTACTCTGGACTTCTGGATGCAGTCTGTTGTGATAGGTTTTAACTCCTCCAGAATATACCAAGGAGTTCCTTATCTCAACTCCTGGAGAAGCCAGGAGAGCTTGCTTTGTCCAGGATTATCCTTTCCTGCAGGAATCTGAGAAAGAGCCCAGGCTCTGAAGCGGGATGGATCTGGGTTCCTTCTGCTCTAGCATCGACTAACTACACCTGTTTGCATCCGTTACAGTTTCTCTGGCATTCCTTTCCTCATTTTAAAGTAGATCACACTATCCACCCTTGGAGTTAATTGTAAGAAATAAGAAAAACTGCAGTGAATGATGTCGGTGCGGCATGGCTGCTTAATAAATGGATCTGACCCCATCATGCTCTGTGAGGGCTTCAGATAACCAGCCTGCCCAGCTATGTGGTGGGTTGCGTTCTGATTAGACCGACAAATCCTCAGAAGTTCTTAGCATACGATGCCCTGGCGTTCCCCATCCTAGGCAGTGCAATGCCTTGCCGCCTGCTGCTGGGTGTCCTGCTTCCTCCTGTGACGCTACCTTGCCTGTCACACCCCAACACCCTGCCATGCTTTTTCTTGGTGTGCCTTCCTGCTCCCAGCGCTTATTTCTTCTTTGTCTGAGGTATGTGGCCAATGTCACATTTACTGTGCTCCCACACTAGGGCATCTGCTTTGCCAGTTGTATTCGTTTGCAGCTCTTGGTGTTTACATAGAATTTTTGATGCAATGTTTAAACCCATGAGAAATAGCAAAAACAAAAAACAAAAACAACAAAAAAAACCAGAAGGCGGGCTTTGAAAAATTGAATTGTGGTTTCTGGTTTGTACTGTGCACCTAATACAGCCTCTTGTCTCTCAGGGTCATTGCAAGTCATTTGCCACATCCAATGGGGGAGTGCATGGGAAGGAGCTTAAGGCATGCCACTATGGACCCTGAGGCCTAGCTCACACCGGAGTTCTAAACCTATATAACCTTGGCACCGTTAGCTCCATGCCTGCAGTCTCCTCTTGCCCTACACAGTGAAGATGCATCCCTGTCCCACAAGACTGACAGGGATAAGAAGCTATAACTCTAAAGCACTGCCCTGCAATATATAGAAAATAGCAAGAGTTGATCTTGCTCTCTGCTAAGTGCTCAGGGGCAGGCATGGTTCTGGCCAGAGTAAGGGCTCAACAGAATTGTGGAACAAGGAACCAGCATCAACTGGTACCCTGTGGAGAGAGGCTGCTGACAGCCGTGAGGATCAACTGGTACCCTGTGGAGAGAGGCTGCTGACAACCGTGAGGATCAACTGGTACCCTGTGGAGAGAGGCTGCTGACATCCGTGAGGATCAACTGGTACCCTGTGGAGAGAGGCTGCTGACATCCGTGAGGATCAACTGGTACCCTGTGGAGAGAGGCTGCTGACATCCGGGAGGATGGTCTCGCCGCACATACACAAACACTGCCCTGGTTATGAACACACTCATTATCCCTGCCTTCAGGGAATCTCCTAGTCCCTTGCTATGACAAGAACAGAAATGATTTTACTGTTCCTCCTGAGACCATATAAAAGTTAGATAAGAATTCTACCACTGAGCGACACTCACAGCCTGAATTTTGTCCGTTTATGTTCTGTGTTTTAACTTTTTATTTTGAGGTGTGGTCTTGTTAAATTGCCCAGCCTTGAAACTTGGGATCCTCCTGCCTCATCCCCACCCACCAGCTAGGATTATAGACCTGTGCTACCATGCCAGACTTCTCGATGGACCACCAGAGGTGTGCCTCAAAGCCAGATTGTGCAGTGTTGACTGACCTAAGAGGTTGATTGCAGGCCCAGGGCTCACTGACGGCCCCCCACTCCCTAGTGGACAGCCACAGTCTAGGAGGCCTGTATGCAAAGCTGTCTGGACCAGAACAAAGAGGGGACTTTTGTGGTGGACACTCAGGTCCTTGAAGGACACTGTTATTCTGTGTGGGCTTCTCAGAAACTCCAGAGCCTTGGATGAAGGAAATCCTAGGAGAAACAGGACTAATGTCTGGATTGACTTCTTGTGGGGCTATGAGGGCGGGGGCAGGGAGAGCAATTCTTAGGGTACAGTTCTTTATCAGTTTAGATAATCTGTTCAATGCTCCTCCCCACCCCCCACTGTACACTTGCCTGTTCCTGTACTGTTGCTTGGAAGTGAGCATGGAGACAGACGGGGACCCTCAGGCAGCAGCTATGTTTGCCAGTGTCCCCTATCCCATGGTCCCAGCGTCCACAGTGGCCTCACCTACATACTCGCCCCTCGTGAAGGGCAAGGCTGGATGGACCACCCGTGTCTGCTGCTCAGCAGGAGGCGGTTCATAGGAATCGTCGCCCGTCTCCTCTGCAGGCATCACGTACATCTCGGAGTCCGAATGGTCATCTGGATTTTCATAGTCACTGTCCTGCAAATGTAAGCATTGTGCTTGGTGCCATCTAATGAGCAGATCCCACCTTAGGAGGCAGGAGGGGTTCCTGAGGCAGAGGACAGGAAGTGGAGGCTGATGGAGACTGTTCGTCTCTGCCTGCTCCACACAGCTCCTGCCATGATCACACAGGACTTTCCAGTGCAGAGACAGACACTTGTCTCCTTTCCGTTGGGATGTTATAACGGGCTTCCTCTGTCTGGCCCAAAGGCTTTAGGAACAAGCCTGTGTTTCATACTATCTGCAGTGGAGACCCACCAAAGTAAAAATAACCACTAGGGGAATTTAACCAATCCTTGTTAATCTTGGCTGTTTAACTTCAGAGTAGGTCAATTCCTACTCTCCGGGTTAATTTTTACTTTGTACTCCTCGACCTATGCCTTCTTTGTAAAGATTACTTCTTTTATGTCTTGAGATTATAATATAATTAGACCATTTCCCCCTACCCTTTCTCTCTCCAAATTCTCCCATATACATATCCTTGCTGTCTTTCAAATTCTTAATTCAGCCAGCAAAGCTGTCTTCTCCCTCCCAGCCGCAGATGTGATCTTGCGCTGAAGCCAGCAGGGGGCGCACCCGCGACACTCTGGTTTCCGCTACACTGGGTTCTAGGAGGAACTTCATGCCCCAGGGACCCGCAATGAGATCACCCTTCCCCTTATTTTTCTTTTCTTTTTCTGCGGTTGAAGGAGGAGGAACTGCTGTCTTAAAGACCACATCCACTCCAGGTGGTGAGCACAGATTCGATTCTAGACACTGGCCTGGAAGTCTTCATTCTGCGTCGTCCCCATGAGGGACAGTAGAAATGTCAGTCTGTCCTCGCGACCTCNGGGGTGTGTTTAGGGCCCCTCACAGATCGAAACTCAGATCAGAGCACGTAGCATTGTGGAAGGTACATTGTGGATGGGCACAACAATGTTGAAGAAAGCTTTAGGCTCAGCTCCCACCAGGTGTGGCTGCAGAGCCCTTGCAAACTACAGGGCCATTTGGAGAAGGGTGACAGTTTATTCTGCTGTATCACCTGCCAGGGTCACTGTGGCTAGGTCCCTCTTTTTCACTCTGTGACCTAGGAAGCACAGCTGATGTTCTTTCAGTCATAGCAGGTACCCTGGTAGCTGACAGCCTGGTTCTGAGGCCCAGATTTGAGTTTGGGAACTGTAAATTAATGAAATGCTCCTTTCTGGTTCTAGTAGCACCTCTGCCTATCATTAACTCCATTAGAAAATAGAGTTTTGCTTGCTTAGTAGCCTGGCCTCAAACACTCCAAGTAACCCAGACTGGCCTTAAACCCTCAAGACTTCCTGCCTCAGCCTCCCAAGTACTGAGATTAGATGTGAGTAGCAGCTCTGGCGTTAGTTAACTCTTCGTTTTGGTGATTCTCCTGCCTGGAGTCAGAGAGTAAGAGAGCAGTGGGCAGCTTAGGTCAGAAGTATGCCTATTAGTACAGAGTATTTAAATGCATGTGTAACTTCTGGTTTTGTGAGTCTGGGAGCTCAAAGAATGGGGTTGGACCATCTACCTCCCAGGGCCATGGAGGAATAGAGCAAGGTTACATGTAAAAGCGTGATCAGCTGACTTTTGGTGAGTACTGGGTCAAGTCAGCTCTCAGCAAGGTCACTGCCACCTACCAAGAGGAGGCTTTTCAGTCCTTCTGAGAGCCACCCCTTCCCTGTGTTGCTCAGCTAGCCTTCAGTGTGTGGTTCAGAAAGAAGCCATTGAAGAGGTCTCCCCAAGAGGCTGGCTGGTACCCTCCTGATCCCAGGAGCAAACACTCACAAAGTCATCTGACCACTGCTCCTCTTCATCCGCAGGGCTGTCTGTAACAGGAGAGGGACACAGAGAAAAGCATGAATCCAGCTGGCCAGCTCTGGCCGAAGCACAGGCACATGCACTGTCTGTCCTTAGACCTCTGAGCTGACTGCCCACAGGCACCAAAGCTGGCTACTTTTCTGTGGGCCTTGAATAGTAATTACAGCCATATTGTCATTCTTTTTTTTTTTTTTTTTCATCTCTTTCTCAGAAAGCTTAACCTAAAGCACAAAAGATAAGTCCCACAGGAACTGAACAGTGGGGCCCTTTACCTAGGCCTGCCTTTGTCAAGGGACATTTCTGGACATTTGCTCTTTTTTTTTTTTTTTTCTTTGATAAACTCCATAACTATCAGGTTCAAAAGGTACCCCATTCCCCTCCCAAAGGGTAAGCCCACTGACTCAGTCCAAAACTGAGTCCAGGCCCAGCTCAATCTGGACTCTAGGGGGATTTCTGGTGGTTAGATAAGAGCCAGGAATTCTCAGGATCTTGTGAAACTGGTTCCCATTTGCCAAAAGGAGCGACTTTTTTCCTTACCTCTGGCAGAAGGGACAATGGCTCTCCATTGACATGCACCTGTGGCTGCAGGCCCAGACTGACCCCCAGATTTCCACAATCCCTGTTCCCAAGTACTTGTTTTATATATATATCATATATATCCTGGCCCTTCTCACCTTAGATCACTGCTCTTTTTATTACTACCCCCCTTTGTGCACTATTCTCTCCCTACCCCCACTCCTCTGTGCACTATTATCTTCCTACCCCTACCTGTGCACTATTCTCTCTCTACCCCCTATGCACTATTCTCTCCCTACCCCCACTCATCTGTGTACTATTCTCTCTTCTCCAGCTCTTGCCCCTTCTCTTGCAGATAGCCCAGGCCATGTGCAGTCTGCTCCCTCCCCGACTCTGGACTCTTCCAGATGCCCCTGTATATTTTCTTCCTCTTATGCACAATAAAACCTTTCCCCTAATCATACCCCGGAACAGTCATGTTGGCAGTTTCTTTACTGTCTCTCCTTGCATACAATAACCAAAAGCAAGTTGGAGAGGATTTGGATTTGGCTTATAGGTCTGTCTGTCTGCCTGTCTGCCTGTCTGTCTCTTTAGGTAACTTTCTTTTGAAGTCCCTGGAGAGTCCCTGGATTGAGAAGCTTTGGGGCTGATTTCTGAGTCAGAGCTTGCAGTTGAATGGGAATTCCCCAAAACATAGAGGCAACAGCCTAAAATGTCCCTGGGTCATGGATGCCTAGGTGCTGGGGAGGACAGGACAAGGAGGGACAGATGCAACTGCAAGTGGTGAAAGTTGGTTTTGCGAAAAGGATAGTTTCTAAGGATTAAAGGGAAGAGCAAAGAGTGGGAGCAGGCTCTGCTGGCAAAGTGCACGGGACTGATTTATAAGATTGGGAACTTGGATGGATTTGATTTAAAGCAGGGTTGCTTCACTCTAATATGTGGGAGTTCTTGCTAATTCTGACTCAGTAGTTGGGTGCAGCGTGGAGGCTATACATGCCTAACAACCTCCCAGCTGACTGCTGCCAGCATATTAGGGATCCGACTATGGATCAAGCCATACTCCTGTGTTCCAAAAGACTCAGATATATTGGTATCAAGGCTATATGTGGAAGGGCTGGGTCTGTAGCTCAGATATAAAGCACTTGCCTAGCGTATATGAGGTCCTGGCTTTGAGCCCCAGTATCATATAGGAAAAGACTAAATGGAACATTTCAGGAAAAGATCAGGTGATTGAGGCCAAAGAGAACACTTTTTGATGTGCTGCAGATGGGAAGACACACATTCCTAAAGCCAGTGTCAGAGAGGCTCCAGGTAGCATCGGGGCCAAAACCCAGCAGGTCTCCATTCCTCAAATGACAAGGATGAACTGGAGTGACGTCTACAATTACACATCCAGTGAGTGGCTGGACATGAGAGGACCTTGTCACTAGCCCCATGACCTGGGACTGCACTCTGGTAAGCCAAAAGAGTTCAGTGGGGCCAAGATGAAGAGAACTGTATTATGGCTCAATTTCCTGAAGGAGGATGAGAACTAGGAACAGAATCAGATGTAGAGGGCCACTTAGAAGCTCTGTCCAATGACAAACAAGAAATGGTGAGGGTCTGACAGCCATGGGGAAGGGATGCCGAAGCAACCGTGATGAGAGATGTGCCTCTTTTCTCTGGTTGAGCCTCTGAGGACTGACTCTGAGGTCCAGCATTTGAGTCTGTCATCTCCAGTGCTGCTGGCTCATCTACAGTGGACAGATATGCTTGCAATTTGTCCCCTAGCACTCGAATTAGATGCCACCTCCTCAGAGAGACCATCCCAGAAAGTTATCTCCCATCTGATTCTTTGCCACTGCACCCTGACATCTTCTTCCTGTTTTCCAGAGCAGCCATCATGCTTGGGAAATCACTTATTTTTTAAAATGTGTGTGCCTTCACATGCGTGTGTGCGTGTGCATGTCTGTGTGTGTGCTGAGCTACTTGGCCTAGGAACATCTGGAAATTCTATCCCTGCTCCCATCCTGTCCTATGAGTGCTGGGGTTACAGACTGCTACAATGTTTAGCCTTCTGTGGTTTCTGGGATCCAAACTCAGATCTTCACACTTGTGTAGCAAGCACTTTACCCACTGTCACCCAGGACAAACTCGTGACATATTTGTTGAGTGGGTCAAGGCTGCAGCACCTGCAGATGTTTATTCTACAGAGTAAACTGTTCAAGTGACATCACTTCTGAACTGTCTGCTCTGACGCTACACAGGCTGCCTTTGGAGACTTCGGAGTTTGTACTGGATGTCCATGAGGAGACAGTGGAGAGGAATGACACCTACATCCAGGAAGGGATGCTCATTTCTCGGGGATCAAGTAAGTTCTGGAAACCATCATGGGAGGTGACCTTATTTGTGAGGATACTGATGGTGGGGGTAGGAATAAGTCCAGACTAGATGCTGGCCTGAATCACCTCTTACACACAAGAATCCATCATTCCACAATTCCCTCATCATTCCTGTTTGGACACTAAAAAAGGTCAGAGTTGTTTCCTTTCCCCATCTTTGGAGAGAAGAATGGTTTGTTCTCATTTAGCCATGGTTGGGAAACAGGTTTCCTTGACTTATGGATTAGGTAGATTTTTTAATTCCTGGACAAAATCCCCGTTTCTTGGTTTCGAGCTTCACAGGAATCCCATGGCTAACTGTATAAACTTGCTAAATGCTTGACAGTGTGGGCTTCTGTCTACTCTAGACAAAATTGTCAGGAAATGACTTTGATCACCATTGCTACCAATCTACTAATCTCAAGATTAGACTTTTTGCAGCCAGAGTTGATTCTGGTTGAAATGGAACTGTGGATGTGAAGGTGTAGGAGGTGTTCGGAGGTCAGTCTTGAGTGTCATTTCTCAGGACCCCTCTGCTGCTTAGGATAGGGTCTCTCACTAGGAATGGTTACCCAGCAAGCCCTAGGCACTGTCTATCTCCACATCCCCAGTACTGGGACTACATGTAAATGCCACCATGCCCAGATTTTTATGTGGTTTCTGAGGGCCAGATTTGGGTCTTCATGCTGGTATATCAAAGCACTTTACTGATGGAGCTATCTGACTCCTTAAATAGTTTTTGTGCGAGTTAGATTAGTCCCTACTGCCATGTACTGGACAGGACTGCACTTTCCATACTACAAGAAATGGTAGATATTTCTATCATCATCTGTCCTCCCTTTAGGGCTTTTAGTTCTGTGGCAGTGGAAACTATAAGTCACTTATAAGTATGGCTTCTACTTAATACCTTATATATGCCTGGCACATGGGATGTGCTCAATAAACAGCTGAATAAACACATAAGTGTATGTGTGCATAGATAAATAAATGGATAGGTGAATGAATGAATGGGTAGGTAGATAGGTGAATGTGTGAGTAGATGAATGGGTAGAGTTCATTTGCACTGTAGTTAAAGGTCCCCTTGTATAGTTGTTCTTAAAAATCAGACTGAGCATCTGTAGCTTTCAAATGAGTACAGCCATATTTCCCTCTCTAAGAAATACATATGAGGGCTGGAGAGATGGCTCAGCGGTTAAGAGCACTGACTGCTCTTCCAGAGGTCCTGAGTTCAAATCCCGGTAACCACATGGTGGCTAACAACCATTTGTAATGAGATTGGATGCCCTCTTCTGGTGTGTCTGAAGACAGTTACAGTGTACTTACAAATAATAAATAAATTTAAAAAAAATTTTTAAGGAAGAAATACATATGAACACTAGACAAAAAGCCAGCTAATACATTTTGGAAATATTCTTACCTAATGCGTAGTCCCTTCGAGGAACACTTGGAGGGCCTTTGACTTTTAGCCTGTGGGTAGGAACCGGTAAAACAAGGGTCAGTAGGCAGGGCAACTGTTGCCAAGGCTCACAGCGCAAGGCAACATAGAGATGAGATAGATAACTACTAGAATATTTTTTCTGCCCATTGCATTGAGTTTAGTGTATTGTAATCTACTGAAGCCAGTATTCTCCACAGTATTCTCCACAGGGAGCTTATGACTTGGCCCAGGTCAGGCAGAGACATGGAAGGGCTCTGTGAGGTCCAAGGACTAGTTAACACTGCATTCAGTGACTCAGGGGAGATCAGTTCTCATTGGCTGACAGGACAATAAGAGAAGATGAACTGGGTTTTAATAGCTCACAATTTTTTTTTAAAAGGAAAAAAAATCTATAATAAGTCCTTCGCTCATAGGTTGAATGAAATCATTTTCACTATTTCAAAACATGACAAGTGGGGCCTAGGCTATGGCCTAGTAGCAAATCGCTTGCCTTGCGTATATAAAACAAAACCCATGACAAATAGGCAAGTATAATCTCAAGACGGGAGGTTTATAATCAATTACCAGTTAGTAATAATTACCCATGTTACTTAAGAGTGATTTCCTTAATGAAATTTAAAGCATACATATATAAAACCTATATCTAATAGCCTTTAATTGCTTACATATTATTTCTTTTTATAGAAACAGCATATATGTAGTAATTATGTATCTATTTCATTTCTTTTTTAAAAGAAAATTTGTGTATTTTAGAAGTGTACAAAATTCCTTACAAACCAAAATTGCAGATTGTGAAAATAACAGTATTGGGTTTGTCCAGGAGCCCTCCCTAGCTCACTGCAGGCTTTCGTGTCTATTTCTGCTCCCATTCTCATCACAAGCTAACAACTCTCCTTGAAATAAACTTGTGATGAAGTCTGCAAAGAGATCATCAAAGGAATCAAAGGGAAGAGAAAAAAGAACAAAAGGAGGTGTGGTGCCCAGGAACAGCAAAATTTCAAAAGGCTCAAGCCAGTTAGCATCCACTCCCATCCCCGAGTCAGAAGAGGAGACTTCTAACAGCTCAACTTATCTGGGAACAGAAGACAAACGTAAGAATGGAGAGACTGGTCAGTAAGTGCATGCTGCACAAACGTGGGGACTGAGTTTAGATGCCCAGCATCCAGCTACATAAAACCTGGGAGTGGTGTGCCTGCCTGTGAATCCAGTGCTGGTGGCTGGGCAGGGGAGGATTCAGGGAGTTTGCTGACCAGCCAGTCTAGCTGGATTGGTAAGCTGCAGTTCAGCGGGAAACCCTGTCTCAGAAAACTAAGGTGGAGAGTGGGAGAGGAACATGGGATTCTAGCCTCTATACACATACATGTACACACATACACACACATGCATGCACATGTCCACACAGGCACCTATATGCATATGTGCACACACTCAGACAAACATATACATGCAACAAACACACACACACACAGAAAGAGAGAGAGAGAGAGAGAGAGAGAGAGAGAGAGAGAGAGAGAGAGAGAGAGAATATGAAGGAAAAAAAAAGAATACCACAGCTGACAAGCCAGGAATAAAAAGTATATTTTGAAAGTAATGAGTAGCTGGCAGCATACACTAAACCCACACTTTGTATCTCAGTCTTTGTGATAGAGGAAACAGTGTGCTCAACCATGCTTCCTCCTCTCAAGGGAGAATGTTGTCTGGTGTCACAAGGGAGCCCAACTGCAGTTCCTTTGAGGCAAGGAGTCCTTGACTTTCAGGTAATGGCCTTGGTGGCCAGATTTTCCATCATCCAGAAACGTGGCTTGTCAAGAAAAGCACTCTAGGGGCTGGTGAGATGGCTCAGCGGGTAAGAGCACCCGACTGCTCTTCCGAAGGTCCTGAGTTCAAATCCCAGCATCCACATGGTGGCTCACAACCATCCGTAACGAGATCTGGCGCCCTCTTCTGAAGTGTCTGAAGACAGCTACAGTGTACTTACATATAATAAATAAAATAAATCTTTAAAAAAAAAAAAAAAGGAAAAGAAAAGCACTCTAGAGGCTAGGAAGATGCTTGAGGAGTCGGGGTAAGAACATTTGCCCTGCAACCATGACAACACGAATTCATATCCCTGTTACCCACAGAAGAAGCCAGGCATGGCTGTGCATCTCTGTAACCACAGAATTTGGTAACAGAGAGAGGCACATCTCTAGAGCTCTCTGTCCAGCCAAGCCTAGCAGAAGCAGTGAGTTCCCAGTTCAGTAGCATGCCCTGTCTCAAGGTAGAAAACTGGAGAGCAATAGAGGAGCGCATGTGTGCATGTGTGCATGTGTACATGAAACACACACACACACACACACACACACACACACAGAGAGAAAAAAGTGCTCTAGGGACAGCAGGCAGAATGTTTGAAATAGAGACTGTCGGGATCATTGGCTGCCCATGGCTTCTGTCATATGACCGAACACGAGAGAGAAACCTCACACCACTGAGAACTTTGGAGTTGCAAATCTGGCAGCTGGGGCAATCCATAATTGCTAGTGACTCTGACAGTGGCTAGTGTGGGGAATGAGATTCCATAGTGGAAAGGATAAACAGAGATGTCCTCACACATCTGCCAGTCCCAGGACAGAGCCTGTCCTCCTTTACAAGACGACCCCTTCCCCTCACAGAGGACCATGGCCTCCACCTTCCAACGCCATGCACGCTGAGGCTCCTGTAGAGGTTAGGTTCTAAAAACAGAGAGAACGAATACACTGTTCTACAGACATGGAGAAATGATCGGGGCTATGCTGCCATTGGCATAAAATTGGGGGGAGGGAAATTTAGCACTAGTGATAAAACTTTAATTTTCACTTAGACATTCTATTTCAAGAGTTTAGATTAATGGAGAACTTGAAGTCTGAGAAGACCCTCACTTGACTATTATCTTTGACAACTAAATGGAAAGGTATGTCTAGAGAATTTTGGTTGATAGGAAACTATCACTCCAGAGAAGTTATGAGTACAAACACATCCTCAGTTCAAACACACACCCTCACCTTTAACACACCTACTGATCTATAGTTGGTTTGTTTAATCATAATGTAGTTATAGTAGACTACTAAGAAGCACTTACAAAAAATATGATTTATTTTTTCATACTAATAAAGCTGTCCATGGTAACAGCAACACAAGCTGGGAGAACTGTATATGCAACACGGTGCTGCTTGAAACAGAAATGCCTGTGTGTAATTACGCGCAGTGTTGGCATATGCATGCCTGTGTAAGTGTAGACAGATAAGTGTGTATGAATCACCGGAACAGCACATTGGCTGATGCCTGTTTGGGGGTGGGGCTTAGAGAGGGACTCTGCAAAAGTGAGCAGTCCTGATACATTTCAAATTCGTTGGGTTGTTTTCATGGTGAATTTGTATTACATTAATAAAAAAATAAGCAAATTTAAAAATTGAACATTAGACAGAGTGTAATATCAAATAGCTTTAATCTTGGCACTCACCAGAGATAGCTATCTCTCTTTGAATTTGAGGCCAGCCTGGTCTACAAGTCGAAAAGCCATCCAGGGCTACATAGTGAGATCCTATATCTCAAAAGACAAACAGAACAAAATGCTATTTCACCTTGACTTAGACTTTGAATAGTGAATGCAAGAAATATATACAATGTCTGTGGTGTGTGTGTGTGTGTTAAATTAAGGGCTTTTTGATGCACATGAAAACTCAGGATTGTGGCTTTGCTTCTTCAAGAGCTTGATGAAACCTGATTTTAAGGCAACAATTAACAAAGCAGAAACCAAACTGTAGACCAGTGTCAAGACATCACCCAAAAGCGAGCTACGCTGGCCTCAGCAGCACCTGGGTAGCACTGAACAGAAGCAAGCCACGCCTGCCTCAGCAGCACCTGGGTAACACTGAACAGAAGCCAGGCTGAGGTGTCTGTGCGCTTCCTGGCTTCTCCAGTTTTACACCAGAGGCCCTAGCTTAGCAGTCATCCAAGTGGTTCTCCTGCTCTGTGCCTTGAGTGGACGGAGCATCCCTCCTCAGGGAGCTGGGGATGGTAGATCCCTGAGTTCCACTTCACTCCCTACTAAGAAGGGGAGAGGCATCACGATCTCCACTGGCCAGCAGAGCTAAATGACTCAGTGCATAGAGATAATAGTGACTAACTTACTTTTTTATCTTGTCCATTATTCCACCTTCATTGTTCTTAATATCATGGACCATCTTTTGAAGCTGTCTGTAAAAAAAAAAATCACAAGCATAAAATATTAACATCCAGGCTAATTTTTGCAATACAATTTTTACCTTCATCAAGAAAAGGTACTGGTCCTATCTGGATCACAAACTAATGCTGGCATATATTTTTTAAAGCTACTTTATTTAGTTTCTTTTATCTCTTCCTCTCTTCTAACCCTCATCCCCCAAGACTAGGAAGGACAGAAAGAAGGTTAGAGGGAGGAAGGGAGCGCAGGTATCTTTAAACTACTTTCTGCTGACTAGGGACATTGAGTTTTGGGGGGCTGGTTTCACAGTCAGGATATCTCTAACTTCTTGTCACTTTGCTCTTTGCATCTGATCACTCACAAACCACACCACCACCAACCAGGAGCAGAGGGGAAGCAGTCGCTTTCTTCCTTTTTCCTTCTTCCTTCTTCCCTCCCTCCTTCTTCCTCATCTTCCTCCTCCTCCTCCTTCAGAACACCCCCCTGTCCCTCTCAGAACTCTGGCATTTCTACCCTCTCCAGACTCCTCTGAATTAAACTATCTGCAGCTGGCAGAATCACCCCTTGCCAGAGCACACACGAGGCAAATAGTCTGCTGCTGTGAAAAATCTGAAGCAACCCCATATCTCACTCTGGGATTGAAATGAAAACATGTTCACATAACACAACTAGGGTTTTTAAGAAACCAAAATTCTCACTACAACCAGGGCAACTTTGTAATTTCTAATGGGTGTTCCCACCATACTGTGTTACCTTTGCTCCACACCCTTGGAATCTTACTTCACTTGATGGTGAGGCCCATGCAGGAGGAACAGCAGATGGCTTTGGAACTTGTGAGATTTGGCCCTCTGGTTAGCATACCCGTGATGGACTCGCCTCTATTGTGGCATGACTCTGAGGACCACATGTCCTGAGGACTCCATGCTGTTATGGGGTTCTGCCCTGCTTGCTGTCCTCATATCCCTCTTGATCTAAGAATTGTATAAAAACTCAGAGGGAGATTCCAGCCCCTCACTGGGCAGTATCTCTGGCACTCACAACATTAGGGCTTGATCTCTTTCAGGCATTGCTGCCGGAGCAGATTTATGATTCAATCACCACCCTAGGAAAGAACTTAGATTTCCAGCCACCCTTAGAAAACATTCAGAAAAGTAAAATTGTTAGTAAAGCTAGGGTAAGATGTTTTTGCTACAGGCTCTGATATAGAAAATCTAAGTGAACAATTTGAAGATCAGAAAAGAAAGTCACACTCTTAGCAGTTAAGCTAGGGACCCTTTATGGTGAGGTAACAAGAACAATGGCAGCCCTGGCTGACATGACTCTCGCTGAGGCTGGACTGGTGAAGACTGATCTCTTATACCCATTTTAGCCATCAGCTTCCTGATATGATTTAAGAAGAATTGCTGGTGAGTAGATATGCATTCTGAGGATTTAAAGTAGATATGACTGATTTTTATATACAAGTTTAGATTTGTGATTCTTTTTAAGATTACTTTTAAAGATAGATAATAAAATAATTAATCCTCTCTTTGTAACCACAAGTTGCTGCCTGCCAGTAAGAGAAACTAGCTGAGAAAATTCCCATGCTTGCTCGCATTGTTAATCTATAACAAGTTGCTTAGTTACGAATGTATGTGAGTTTGGGGGAATAATTTGTTTTCTTTACCTGTACTGCATAATGTTATTTCTTGTAAAGGTATTGAGGAACACATTGTTTTTTTCATAGTCACTCACTAGAAGAAAACTAGGACATAATCACATTGTAATTTTACACTGCTTGAAAGACTTTGCTTGGGTATATAGGTTATAGAAGAAAGAATAAAATTGTTGAAACATTATTCCATCCATCAATTCTGTCTGTCTGTCTGTCTGATGTATGTATGTATGTATGTATGTATGTATGTAAAGCTTGTCTGAGTGTGTGTTGGAGCTTATTCCATTCACCAATTTTGTGTGTGTGTGTATGTGTGTGTGTGTGTGTGAGAGAGAGAGAGAGAGAGAGAGAGATGCTTGAAGCCTGCTTGTTGGAACTTTGCTCCATTCATTCTACGCATGAATGTATATGTGCTTGTCTGTCTGTCTACATGTATGTATATATGCATGCATGTATGTATGTATCCATGTATATATGTATTTATATATATGAGTTTATTAGATATGCCTCTTACTTCATTTACTCAATGTGTGTGTGTGTATATGTGTGCATGAATTTTTCTCTTTCCTTTTCTTTCTTGCCAGCTCCAAGGAGTTAAGAGTTCAAAGTTTCTCACTGGCTACAGGGAGTGCCCTGCCAGTAAATTAAGCTTTCTTCCCTCAGAGAAAAGTCTGCTGAGTAATTTCTCTTATCACTGGCTGCTACAGGCAGCAGATCCTGTCATTATCAGGGCCAATCCCCATCAGCGGCTCTAAGCACTGATCCCCATTGGCTGCCTACCTTTGTTCAACCACCCCACAGATGCCAAAGCTGGTTATTGGCAATTTGTTAGTGGTCATTCTAATGGGAGTGAGGTGATACTTTATTGCCCAGGAAACAGAAAGTGTTCAGCTTCCTGTTTCAGTCAACAGCACACTGCCCCTGTCTACCTTAAACATGGGAGAAGAGCAGGAGGGAGAGCTCTGGCTGCTGGTGGCCTGCAGTTTTCCTTTACCTAAGCTCAACAAGTAATGCTGGGTATCAGAGCAGCAATGCCAACTCTATAAGCCACAAAGAACATTGATATCATCCACCAGCTTGTCTTCCATTGATCTCATTACAACTTGTCCATGGAAGATAGGCTAAGCTAAAGGAAGGGGCCTTAATTAAGCGTGGGACTCCACAGTCATGCAGAGTTTATAATCATCCTGACACCTAGACTTCACTCCAGACCACTGAACCCAGAGTCATTGACCCTCAAGGGTTTCCAATGTGACGCTGAAGCTGAGAACCTCAGACAGCATTATCAGGGTAGGAGAGCTTTGTGCACCCCACCTCTCCGTTCTGGGGATCTGGTCTGAGAAAGCACATCTAGGAGGACCACACAGAGCCAACTCACCCCCAGAACATCCCTAGGCATTCGAGGGTGGAACAAACTCTGGAAGGACAGTTTGTGAGACACCAAGGTGAGGGGCGCTGGGGAAAACAGCTGTACTGAGGTGTAGCCAGTCACCAAACAGGAGTCCAAGAAAGCTCACATTTTACAAGATTCATGCCACATTTTACCTTTTTAATAAAATATAGAAGAGGATTAAAAAAAAAAAGTTGCATCTGCCACAAGTATATTTTAAAACCTATCAAAAGCGTGGTGTGTGTGTGTGTATGTGTGTGTGTGTGTGTGTGTGTGTGTGTGTGTGTGTGTGTGTGTGTGAAGTATCTTACCTTTTCCTTCAGCTCACACTGCACTCACTGGACCGTGACGAGGGGACACGGCATGCTGGTATTTACTCTACTTCTCTCTCCCAGAATGCAAAGCGACCAGATCAGAGAAAATCTCCTTGTGGCCTGGTCTTCAGATTAAGAGTCTCAAAGGAGAGCAAATCCAGCTAAGAACAGATCTATTCCTTTCCTTTCATCCATTTCAACCTCAGCTCCAGTTCTTGGATTTCACGGTTCAGGAGCTGTAAGGTTTGCCCTGCCACCTGAGCTGATCTGAGCCTAAGTGCCCCTCCCTCCCTGGGAAACGCTGTGCCCAGGCTTCAAGGCCCTGCACTCTGCTTCAAGGGCCTTCAAAGTCCCTGCTTCTAAATCTCAACCTTCTCCTGGCTGTTATTCCCTTCCTCCTCAGGAGTCTGCAGTAGCTCCCTGGTGTCCACTGACCCTAGCATGGCACTTTTATCTTGGCTGATCATTACTGGAGCCCACCTTGATCTCTGTAGGAGCTTCCATCTCAGGAACCCTTAGGACCTCTGTGCTGATACAAACGGGAGGCCTGGTGTCTCTAGCTACTTGCTTCTCAGATTAATTTGGAGTAATATTTTCTCTGTAATCCTCTCTCTGTCTCTCTGTCTCTACGCAATGTGTATAAAGAACATATCCAGCCTCTTTACTACTTTTTACTACAAATGTATGTTCAAACTGCTTTTGTTTTATACTTATGTATGATATATATTTGTTTAAGATTGTGTGTATGTGTGTGTGTTTGTGTTTTTTGAGACAGGGTTTCTCTGTGTAGCCCTGACTCTCCTGAAACCTGCTCTGTAGATCTCTAACTCAAAGAGATTCACTTGCCTCTGTCTTCCAAGTGCTGAGGTTAAAGGTATGCACCACCGTCACCTGGCTTAACCTTATATTTTAAATTAAAAGTGTTTTAATGAACAGTCCTAGGTCTATTGGATTTTTGGTCTGTTGGTTCTCTCTTTCCACCATGTAAGTCTCAGGAACCAGGCTTGGTAAGAAACAGATTTAGCTAGCCTTTGCTTTGAGACAGCATCTCCCATCCCTTTTGAGTGTTCATGTGGTTTAATATTTTTGACTCCAGAATCCTTTTTAAGATGTTAGTTATCATTTTCATAGGAGTTCCATTTTCAGTGTGGGGGTGGGGTGGGGGTGCGTGGGCGACTGAACTCAAGGCCACACATATACTAGGCATGTGCTATGTCCCCGGCCCACATTTTAGTTTTTAATTAAATTGTAATACATATTTAATTTAGGGGAGAAAAACTTCCAGGAAGCCATAGAAAAGGAAAACAATGGACTTTGTAATCTGCTGTCCTTGGATCGCCAGGCATGAAGCTTCTGAGTTCGCTTTGAGCTTGCTGGTGTTTTGTCGCCAGTCATATGACTAGAAATGCCAGACACTCAGAGTAACAGGAAGTGCGAAGGCTCAGAGGTAGGATCATCTGGGACCTTTGGGGCCTGATGGGAAACCGAGAGCAGCGAGGAGAAGAAGAAGGGCTGCTGTAAGCGGGATGCAGTCAAAAGTGAGGCTAACTGGAAATGGGCGGAGTCAAACGTGAGGCTAACCAGACGGGGGCACGTGTCAATATCTTCCTACAGGCTTACAATGAGATGAGTCCCAGGTAGCCAGAAATGCTCAGGGACCGTTCCTGGGATGTGTCATGATTAAGGGAGGGACAACGGGGACATTGTGTGCAAGGGACACTGGTGGCCAGTTGGACCTCTCTCTGCTGAGCCTGCACCCAGAATAGTGAACATGCTGAAGACTCAGGAGGATGTGGGGTTTTCTCAAAGCCCTGCCGTCGTTTAAAACTTCTGTCTCTCTGTGTGTGATTCGTGCGAGTGTTCCCTGTACCCGTGTGTGTTGGTGCATGTGCAAGGAATCACCCTCTATCTCTCTTCCACCTTCTTCGCTGAGGAGGGTCCCTCAAAGCCAGAACTCATGAATATGGCTGCTCTTACTAACTACCTTGCTCTGAGGATCCTTTGCCGCTGCCTTCTGAGGCTGGGATTGCAGGTGGGCCGCCGTGCCCACTGACCGGGTATTCTCATGGGCTCAGGGGATCTGAACTCCGGTCCTTAAGCTTGCATGACAGGCGCTTTAACTGTTGCATCATCTTCCTGACCTCATATTTCAATTTTCAATATTTAGTTCTTAATGGGTTAGTTTTTTTTTTTTTTTTTTTTGCTCAAAATATTATTTACCTCGATTTACTTTCCCCAGACTACTCCTTGAAGTTTGGTGTCATGATTTTGTTGTTGTTGTTCTCTGTTTGTCTTATTTATTCTACAGTTCAAGAAGCTGCCCAAGCTTGGAATGCAGAATTACGCTGAATACAAATCCTGCTGCCCTCTGTGATACAGGACAGGGTCCGTCCCCATTTCCTGGCTTACCCAAATTCTCCGGCCTCTGAAAACTCAGAGAGAAGCCAAGGATTCTCAGACCTACACAGAATCCTCTCGGATAACTTCTGACTCAAACGAGACATTGCTGGCTCTCGACCCACCATTCTGAAGCAGACTGCCCTGTTATTTGCATGCCACAGACATCCCCCAACGGGCTTCTTCTCCCCCCCACTTGAAGTCTAGCCTCCTTCCTCCATATTCTGGCCTCAACTTCCCCATGCCCACCTCCTCCAGCTTGACCTTCCTGTGGCATCGGTGGTATTATATTTAGGTTTGTGAACTCAGCACCCACACTCGCTTCCTTCTGAACAATGTGGTGTAATTACGGACACATTTTGGTGGTTCCTTCCATGGCAGGGTAGCCATAGCCTAGGGTTCCCATTCCATTTTATTGATGCAAATACTGAGGTCTAGAAGGAGCACGGTGCTGTTCCAGACTGTCTAGCTTTGAAATCCAGTTTCCTTATTTTGTCTATGAAGTCATAGAAGTTTAGAAGTGGCAGAGACCTTGCCATGTTCTGGGTCAGTCTCCTCTTGCCTCAAGGGAGAGAATTAAGTTCTAGGGAGATTTGGTGACTGTCCCAAGGGTTAGCTTAGTAGAAAATTGCTTTGTTTCTTTTGTGCAAATGCTCTCTTTACTCTTTCCCACCTGGCTCAGATCTCCTGCGGGGATATAGGGAATGAGGCACCTCCTCCATCCTGGGCCACAACCGGAACTCTGACTGGAAGCACAGACTGGGCAAGACAGGGCTGAAAGACTGAGCCACCCTCAGGCCAGCCCAGAGCCTTGGAGAAGGAACCAGAACAGAAGGAATCCTTGGCATTTCTTCTCTATCATGCACCAGGTATTGCAGGCATCACAATCTTGCTGTGTAGCTCCTGGTTTTGTCCCATTGTCTATCATGACAAGCACATTCTTAACCGTCTTTTACATCTACAGTAGAGTAAAGCATATTCATACTGCTATGAGAGCTCCATTTATAGAGATGAGAACATGTAGTCAGGGAAGTTGAAGGATTCATGTAGTCTTATTGTTAGTAAGAGGTGATATACAAACTGAAATGTGACCTCAAAGTGCATAACCTGTGCCCACTCTGGACAGTACACTGATTTATTTCAACTTGGGCCCTTTTCTGGGGAGGTGACCAGCTTCACCATGAGCCTCTATGGCCAGCCTCCATTCTATCTTTGAAGATGGCACACAGTCCTCCTACCTGCCCAGCAGTCGTACTGGGGAGGCATGTGTCCCCACCCTACCCTGTTATTGGCTTCCAAGGCCAAGCATTTTGCTGGAGGGGAGTGTGAGTTCTTGTGCATCTCAGCCTTAGGGACGGGCAGAAAGAAAAGAGGAAGAGGCAGATGGCAGTAGGAGGTGAGGAGAGAGGGTAGTGTGAGAGAGTAGAAGGGGATGCTGTGGGGATCTCCAGGCCTGGGACAAGTTGGTAGTGACTGAGCAGAGAAGCTGGAAGAAACACCATTATTTAATGGCCCAGGCAGAAAGGCCCCATGGAGTCTGGAGCATAAAGCCCCTGTCTGCCTGACACCATACCTCACAGCTAACACCCACTAACCATGGAAAGTAGATCACAAATGTTTCTAGCATCCTTCCCCTTCTCTATTCTCCCGCCGACATCTACAACTATTTGCTGCTGGTGGCTGGCGTGTCTGCACTGCTGAGCCAGGTTAGACACAGACAGAAATTGGGCTGCACTTGGTACAATCAGGAACAGAGAGGATTCTACCAATATTATTTAAAGTCCTGAACCCATTTACCCTGTCGGGCAGATTGACTGGGGACTCTCCTCATTGAGAGAGATGGGCTGACCAAAAACCTGTGCTATCCTGTCTTCACCATGTTCTTGGAAGATCTGCCACTGGATATGACCACAAAGAATGTCATGGTTCTTCCTCTTTCCTGATTTCAGTAGCTAGAAGCCCTTGGTGCCTTCGGGGCTGGGGCTACAGCTTTTTTCTGTTCTCTGAGAATGCAGGGCCCTGCTGCCCTGGGGCTTTTACCACCCATGCTTCCTGGAAGGGAGGGAGTAAAGGCTCTCCATGAGGCTGGGGGAAAAAAAGCAAGTTATAAACCCAAACAATTACAGGAGGCTTCTGTGTCCACAGAGAGGGAGGCCCTTAGGTGAGCCGGGCCTGTTAATTAATTCTCATATGCTCACTGTCTCTACCAGGTGCTGTCTAAGGAAGCGTAGGGTCTCCAGCCTCTCCATTACCAGCAAAAACAACCCCTCCCCCAGAGAGAGAGAGAGAGAGAGAGAGAAACAGAGACAGAGAGAGAGAGAGAGAGAACAACAAAACAACAGCAAAACAGAGTTTCTAAACCAAAGCAGCTAGATTTTTTTGTTGTTGTTGTTAAAGCAGGTGGCCAAGAAGTCATTCAAACCTATTCCTAGAATATTCTGGAAATTTTTCTCTAGGAAATGAATGTGCTTAAAGAATTTGAGTGTGTCCTTTTTAAAGGTAACTTAATGGGTGATGGAGGGGTGAGAGTCATTCAATTCACCCCTTCTATGATCAAAGTACATTAGATACATGTGTGAACCCCTCAGAATGAATCCTATCATTTTATATAATTATTATATGTTAGCAAAAAATGTTTAAGTGTACTTATCTAAATGCTCTGTGTGTGTGTGTGTGTGTGTGTGTGTGTGTGTGTGTGTGTGTGAATCTCATAACAAAATCCATTGTGCATGGTTAATGAATGCTAACATAAACAACATTTAGTTGACTCAACGTTACCCCCTGCTTGGCGCGGCTTCATTCCTGCAGCTAAACCTCAAAACATTGTTTAGAGTAAAGAGCCATTCTGAAGGAGAAGTTCCCTATGTCCTGAAAACATTTGACACAGTTAAACTTTTCTTTCTGGGATTTGACTTAAAAAGAGAGACATTGGGGGAACATCTTGTGTTTTGGGGGGGAGTAGAAGGTTGAAAAGAAACCTTGCAATTCTCAAAAAGCCTGAAGAAATGTTTATCAAGAACACCTTTAGGGTTGTGTAGAAGGCACAGTCCATAAAGTTATTGCTACATAAGCAAGGGGACCTGAGTGTGACCTCTGAGAATCTATGTAACAAAGGTAGGCCCAGTGGGTGTACTGTAATCCCAGCACTCAGAGGCAATGACAGGATGACCCCAGAGCTTGCTAACCAACCAGTCTAGCTTAGTCTTTGAACACCAGCTTTAGTGAGAAACCAGACTCACAAACAAAGTAGAGAGCAGTTGAACATGAAACATTGGTCTCTGGGGCTTTGGGTCTCTGGCCTCCAAACACATGTGCACACATTTACAAATACTCACACACTGTTATATATGCTTAAATAAACTTACATATGCACACACAACACAAGACAAAGGAATACATTTAAAGAGAATGAAGTTATATCTAGTTGGTCAAAGAAAACGTTGACCAAGACTCCTTAAATAGACTGCATTATCAATTTTTAAAAATCTATCTATCTATCTATCTATCTATCTATCTATCTATCTATCTATCTATCTATTTATGTGTGTGTGTGTGTGTGTGTGTGTGTGTGATTGTATGAGACTGTATGAGATTGTACAAGACTGTGGTGTGACTGTGTGATGGAGGATCAGATGCAGGGCCTAGCACTTTCTAGGCAAGGCTGTTCCACAGAGCTCACCCCCCACAGTGCTGTCATCGTTTCAAGATATGACAACATTCACTAGGCATACAGGTTGGCATGGCAACTGAGAGATCCTTGAATGTGGATATGCTGTTGAGCCAGAAATCTTCCCATTACTTAATACAATTAATATATGCTTAAACTAAAACCTTTACAAATCCCATGTATGTAGAATGTAGCTTTCTAAGAACTTAGCATTCCACTTTCCATTTTCTTTTCTGTATTTCAGTTGTTTTCTTTAGCTTTGTTAAGACAAGACCTCATAAAACCCAACCTGGCCTGGAATTGACTTTGTAGGTGATGATGATCTTGAACTCTCTGCCTCATTGCCTCAGCCTGTCTAGTGTCGGCCTTACAGGTGTGTGTTGCCATGTTTGGCTTTCCTTTTTTTTCTTTTAAGATTTATTTATTTATTTATTTATTTATTATACATAAGTACACTGTAGCTGTCTTCAGACACACCAGAAGAGGGCATCAGATCTCATTACAGATGGTTGTGAGCCACCACGTGGTTGCTGGGATTTGAACTCCGGACCTTCGGAAGAGCAGTCGGTGCTCTTACTCACTGAGCCATCTCACCAGCCCCTTGGCTTTCCATTTATTCTTTGAAAATATATTTATCAGGGGTTGAGAGATGACTCCATGGTAAAGAGCACTGGCTACTCTTCTACAGGACCCAGATTCAATTCCAGTGCCCCCATGGATGCTCATGACAATCTGTAGTCTCAGTTCCATTGGATCTGATACCCTCTCTTGCTTCCTTGGGCACTAGGCATGCAAGTGATACATAGACATACATGGAAGCAAAACACATGCACAAAATTATAATTTTTAAAGAAAGTATATTCTCCTGTATGTGCTTGACTCTAGCACATAAAAATAAATTATTTCTTGTCTCCTTGTTTGTGTGTGTCTATGTGTATGTGTGTGTACATATATGTGTGTGTGTATGTATGTGCAATTTTTGTACTTAAAAACAAACCTTATTCTTCTTGCTACATATTTTTATACCTGAACCAAGTATAGGTTTTGTTTTATTGTTGTTTTCATTAGCAGAGATTGGGTCAAGGGTCAAGGGTCAAGGGTTATTCATGCTAGCTAAGTATTCTATCACTAAGCTAAATCTTCAGTTCCTCCTTTGACTTTTTATTTTGAAACAGGGTCTTTCTAAGTTGCCCAGGTTGGCCTTGAACCTGTGACTCTTCTGCCTTGACCTTTTGAGTACAGAGGATTACAGCTCTCAGATAGTTTAAAGCAGTGGTTCTCAAACTTCCTAATGCTGCAACCCTTTAATACAGTTTTTCACGCTGTGATGACCTTCAACCATAAAATTATTTTTGTTGCTACTTTATAACTGTAACTTTACTACTGCTATAAATCATAATGTAAATATCTGTGTTTCCCAATGCTCTAGGCAACCCCTGTGAAAGGGTCGGTCATTCAACCCTCAAAGGGATCACAACCCACAGGTTGAGAACTACTGGCTTAAAGTATGTGTAGGGACATAGGATAACATCCATCCTATGTCTAAGCCTAGATCCCTCAGTCTCTGTTCTAATACCCACAGGCATAGCCTCCTTCCTGGGAGCTCTGTTCCCTTGGTTATGTCTTCACCACTGACCTTATCAACAACAGTGTTCCACTCATTCAACTCATAATCCTTGTTGACCAAATAATCTCTGTGCGGGAGGCAGGGGCATAGCATCTGCTTCTGGGTCCAAGCTAGCTATCAGAGCAATGGTTCCTGGCTGGTGCTGGTGTCAGAACAGCGAGGATCCATAACTATTACACTTAGTGATGTGATTGTGAAGCAGAGCCTCAAAATACTGTGGACAGCTTTCAGGACATAATTTTGTGCATCAGGGAAGTTGAGGCCGGTGCTTATTTGGGGGAAGAGGATAGTCCCACAATTGTTTTTTTTTTATTCACTGTGTATTATTAGTACGTAGTATAACTTCTATTTTCCAGATGAATGAGCCAAGGTTAAATGGATATAGTGCCCTTTTCAAAGACTGTGAGCTAATTAGTGCAGAGCAGACAGCCAGACCTGGGTCTGCCTGATTCCAACCAACAGGAACTCTCTTTCCATCATAGCAAAGACACTTTCCCAGGGCGCCTCCTAAATTATACTGCACCGGTGAGGCATGCCGGGCCTGAAGGTAAGGCCGGCTATGCTCTTTGTAATTATAACTTACCCACAGACAATGGGAAGCACTGCAGGCTCAGTCACTGTAAAACACATCAGGGTATGATAGCACTCAAGCTGAGTCAGTGGGATTCAAGTTTAGGCTTGAAGATTTGAGATGACTGGAACTACACCCATGTCTAGCCCCCTGGAGGTTTCGGACAAGTAAGCAGGCTCCTTTCGATTTACTTCCATTTTTTATTATTTTACGTGTGTGAGTGTTTTGCCTGCATGTCCATCTGTTATGCCTGTGCACTACATGTGTGCCTTATGCCTGAGGAGATTGTAAGCCTCCAATGTGGGTGATGGGAATCCTTCGAAACCACAAGAGCTCTTAACCACTGAGCTGACTGTCCAGTCCATCACTTTTAGCTTCTTAAACCAATTGTCTAGGGTGTGCATAGAACACTGTCTAAGCTAGAACACTCTATTGGCCAGTACATCGCCCAGGGAGAGGGAAGGGGAGAAAGGATGTTGGGTAGCCAACTTTCCCCCTTCATCCAAGGCAGCACGGAGGTGTAAGTGTTAGAGGCGGGTTTGTTGGCACTGACCTGCATGCATGGCTTTGTCTTTCTGGTCTCAGCTCTCCTACTTGAGATATGAAGGGGATGGAGAGATGTCTCTCATGTCCTAGAAAGGCGGGCCTCAGTGCTTCTTTGTAGACACCACATATTTACATAGGCAAGCAGGCATGCTACAATGTAGACACTTTGATCAGCATTGGCTGCGTATTTCCAGGGTCCAGTGTAAAATGACAAGACCTCTCATTGAAGTTACTAAGGCCTGTGTCAACAGAAGGTTAATCTACATGTGGGTCTTTCAGTGTGTGTGGCCGTGCACCCAAGGGAGATCAGTAGCCTGGCTGCATGTATCCTGCCTTCTTTGTATGAGAGAGAGAAGTCTGAAGAAGGTCTGGGGATCCCAGAGAAGTTCTTGGAGGCAGAGATGGTCCTGCATTACTGGGGTCCCTTCATCAGGCAAGTGACCAACAGAGAAGTGTAGCCCAGCAATGAGACATCCAGTGTTCTTACCCTGACTTCTTTGCTTTTGAAATGGGCATTGATGAGCACATGCTGGTCTGAGGGAAATGGCATGTTAAAGGCCTACTCCATTGTCATGGAGAGTTGTGAGAATACCAGAATGAAATCTAAGGCTGCAGGCATAGCTGCCAGTGTACTGTTTCAGAGAGGAGGTAAAGACAAGCCAACAGCGTGGGTCAGGTGAAAGGGACAGGGGCCTGGAGGAGGGTACCTCGGGAAGCAAACACCTCTCAGCTGTGGAATAAGATTTGGGACAGAAGAGAGAAAGACAAACATACTCCAATTATCATGGTTTACATGTCAAAGGACCCATAGGCTCATGTGTTTGATGATATCTTGGAAGGCTGTGGAACTTTGAGGACCATGGCCTAGCCAGCAGAAGTAGGCTTGAAGGTAATATCTATTCTTGGTTCTATCCCAAACTCGTTGCTTCCTGATCTGAGATGTATCCAAGCCACATTGCAGGTGCCCAATGTTGTTGACCAAGCCACGCCCTCCCCACGATGACTGAGTTGTGAACAAAACTAACCTGATCTCACTTAAGTTGTTCTGTCGGGTATTCTTATCACAATGATGAGAGAAGTGGCTAGTACGCTGGTGGACGGAGACCAGGGGGCAGAAGATGTACCACTAATAAAGAGGCTCAATACACTGACTAGTAGCATTCCCCAAAATAAAGTTTCTTAGTAGCTGCACATCTCTGAGATGCAGCATTAGCCAGCACAGAGGCTGCTGCCTCACAAGGAGTTAGGGAGCTTAGAGGGCATGTGGGACCTTGAAGACAGCCCCCTGTCACCTACTAGGTATTCCCACTCTCTTGGAGGGACCCTTGAGAGGAGGGATGGAATTTCACCCCCTCTCAGGCTACAGTTCTGGAGTGATAGATATCATTCCCTCCCCCGACCCCCGCCAGCCCTCTACACCAAATGTGTCCCCGAGTCCCTGGGGACCTAGGAAAGCCAGCAAGTCTGTGGGATGAGTCTTTAGGCATCCGCATCCAACACAGCAAGCAGAGAGAAGCAAGGCCACCCCTGAAGGAGCGGAGTGCCACTCGCCCACAAACGAGGGTAATTAAAACACGAGGTCCCGATGCAGCATGTGTGACCCCTGAGCGTTAAACTAAGCAAAGTGAGTCGAGCACAGAAAGACAAACAGGGCATGATTCCAGGTATCTGAGGTTCCCAGAGGAGACATAAAGTAGACTGTGGTTTCTGAGTGGGAGGGCAGTGGGAGCCTGCCGCTCAGTGAGTACAGAGTTCCCATTTTGCAAACCAAAGAGTCCTGGGGACAGATGGTGATGGCAGTTGCACGAGGCGATGAAGGCACCCAATGCTACTGGACTGGACACTTGAAAGGGGTTCAGATGGTGACTTTTGCAGGCATTTTGTCAGAATGAAAAGGGGGAAATACAGAAGCACAAGGAGGAGCCACTGAGGTATAATTATCAGCCCAGAGTCACAGGTGTCTGAAAGAGGCACCTGTGACATTCCAATGGAGCAGTCTTAAAGGCTCTATTGAGGCTCTGTTTACAGAGGGCAGGAGGAGCCTTGAAGCTCCTCAGAGGTAGGATCTAGGATCGGCCACCTGCCTTGAATACTCCACTTAATGCAAGGTAGACCTGGATCCTTCACATAAAATCAGTTAAACCATTTCCAGAGACCTTGATAAGATCAAAGCAAGGAGTCATATTATAAAGGGAGGGAAAATGTGGAATTGATTTATAATAGTGCCAGGTAAAACTCTGACAGAAATAAAAATTGCACTCTCAAAATCTACTCCTCTAGCCTGATGGGTGCTCATGAGGAGAGAGCCTTAGGGATGCCACGCTGGCTGTCGGGAGGGTCCCTGCAAAGCAGTATCTCAAAAACACTGCTGGAAATTTGCATATGTGACTAAGAAGACATTAAAGGATGGATAGCGAATGTGTGTGATCAGCCCCGCATCTCCTTTGTCTGTTCTTTTCATGCTTGAGATATAACACCTCACTTCTCTGGGTCCCTGAGGCTGGTAACCGGCAATAGAGAGCAGACTTTTGGAATCAGCCCCATCCTTCTTCTGAATACATCAGAAGTTTTTCTCAAGGCTCAAGGGAGAGCTGAGAAAAGAAATGTAAGATGTGTGTCAGAAAGCCACCCCCCCCCCTACTTACAGGGTCACAGAGCTCAGGGTTACAGAGAGCGGTGGGAGTTGTTAGAGTAAATGACCCCTTTGTGGAGGGATGTAGATCAGGCACTGTGGGAGACTCAGGGTGCTAAGGACCTTCCTTGGATGGTGTGGAAGAGGAGAACACAGAAAGAAGTGAAATAAAGGAAGACCGCAGGGTGTGGCAGGTGAGTAGGCAGAAGGGCAGTGCAGGGAGGATGAGTCAGAATTAGGGCTGTTCACGAAACCATTGTCAGAAACAGGGAGGGCCCGAGAGGAGGGAGGTAGGGGGGGGGCGGAAGCGTGAAAGAAAGCTGGATTGGTTTCTAAAGAACTTAATGTGGAAAGGCAAGGAACTGAAAACCCCTACTGGGAAATTTTAGGACATGAAGAGAGAGCAATATCCCAGAGTCTGTCAGAGAAAATCCCAAGGTAAGACCCTAGGCAGCAAGGCCTGGACACCTGTGACAGAGCCTTCTGTCCTGAGCAGTTTCACTGGCAACTTAGACGAGGCCTGAGAGACACGTGTGTCCTGTCCACAATTCATGCAAAGCTAAATGCTGCAGATGCCAGACTCAATAACAAACATGTCCTACACGGGAAGAAGAAATGAGACCAACAGAAGATGTGCCAGGGGCCATGATAAAGCCTTCTGTTATCCAGAAAGGCAGTGGCAAGCTACACAGTTAATAAGAATGATCATGATGGCTACACAATTAATAAAAATTATCATGATGGCTACAGTTAATAAGAATGATCATAATGGTTACACAGTTAATAAGAATGAGCATGATGGCTACATTGATAAGTAATGTTTTATAGACTCAGTAATTTGGGTGCCAGGGTCATGATGTCAGTTGCTTCATTCGACAATTGATTTCATTCCTACAATAGCTCTATGGCATTGGTGCTATTATTATAACTTTTGTTGTCTTACAGGGGTAGAGGGGACAAGGAAATTAAGTAAACTTGCTTAATGTCATACACAAACCCACACAAAAAAACTTACTTTGTCTGACCAAAACCAATACTATATCCTCTAACCAATAAGAGAAAGATTGACGAAGCATGGCTTGACCACCCTTATGTCAAAGACATTCTCCACTGATAGAAACAACTGGGCGTGTGTTCGTGGGTGTCACAGAAGGAAATGCACAAGCACAGGTGGGGAAGCTGCTTAAAATGTAACATTTCATTCTCAAGTGAGTAACAGTACCGGGAAGGGAAGAGCATGGCTGCCAGAACTCTGTAGGTTCCCAAATGCTCACACAGCAGCGTGCCACTTGTGCACGCCTACAGATGTTTGATGTTGAAGAATTGAGAACCTAGGTCTCAGGCGAGTTCGTGATGATGTCACTACCTTCTAAAGCGCAAAGGGGAATCATGGCAAAGACCCAAGTCCAAAGTAATGAAAGTCTGGGAATTTATATTAACAAAGACATGTCCCCATATACTCCTGGCCACCTCTACTGCCTCAGGTATGGTACATGGAGGATCTGTTGGTGAGCACCTCTGGGGGTGCCATGGGAGACTTCCATCCTTCACACTGAGGATCCCCTACCTGCACACCCAATCTGGCCTGTCTTTGTCTCCTTGGCTCACTCTGCTTCTCTTCCTATTCATTCCTTCTGCCCCAGTCTTTCTCCAGACCTGGATACGTAGCCCCTGGATCCCGGTCATCACACTGAACCCCTTTCATGAATAGAATACTCACTCCTTGGCTTTGTTGTATCGCTTGCTGTTTGCTTGCTTGGCTTTGATCACATTCCTCTATAAGCCTTGATGAGTTTGAAAGAATCCAAATATCACTCTGCAGTTACGTTGCAATCTGAAGCCAAGTAACTCTCTGGGCAACCTTCTAAACTGCTATTCACCAGTCAGGAGAGAGCGCACAGTCTCCCTTTTCACTGAGTTCAATGCCTGTAACTCTGGATGCTCAGGATCCTGAAGTTCCCAGCACCCCCAGAATCTGTGCCTTTAGCTTCCCCTATGCAATCCGTCCTGGTCACTCTATAACAGCACAGCTGCTGCCCAACTCTCCCCTGCTGACTTCTCACCGTGTCAAGTATTTACAGAAAATACTTGAGGTGATTTTTTGAGTTGTTTTGTTTACAGTCGCATTTCTTTGCAAAGGTCCGCGCTGACTGCACATTTCATAAAAAAGGGCCAAGTCTGTGCAGACAGCTTAGCAACCAAGTGTGGGGGGTGGGGTGGGGGAGAAACGATGCTTCGCTCTCAGCGGATAGATGTAGCATGTGATTAACTGCAATATAATTGTGGCCTTCTCGCCTATAATATAATTACATAATGCCCACCATGGTTAGACGGAATTTCGTCTCACCGGGAGGGATCATAAAGTGATTAAAATTCTATTGCTCTCTTTATTTCGATTCTCATCTAGGTTCCCTGGAGCACATTCTGAGCGTTTGAGGGTTTTAGTTTAGGGACCTATGGGACCTCTGCTCAGAGCAGCCTCGATAGGAGACCTTGTCAGTTCTCTGCCAGGTCTCTGACTTCTCCCTGCTTGTCCCTTCTCACTCCTGTGCCTTTAGGTCTAGATGCTTGGGATACTTATATCCCCAGCACCCCCAGAATCTGTGCCTTCAGCTTCCCCTATGCGATCCGTCCTGGTCATTCTCTAACAGCACAACTGCTGCCCAACTCTGTATGGTTAGACCCCCGACTGGCTCTTTTCCAGCTGGCACCACCAGACAGGACCAATTTCCCAGGGCCCTCTCACCCCATACATTCCACTCCGTGGCCTCTGCTGGGCAGGACTTTTCTCACCAGCCCACATTTGAGACTGCACTCACATCAGCCTGTACGTGTGAGGTTACAGCCTCCTCAACATGTAACCCGTTTCCCCCAGCTCTCCATCTGTTTTCTCAGCTGCCTCTTAAAAGTATAATTCTTGGAGCATCATCTTCATGAAGATGCCTCTGCCACTCCAATCCTCTTCTCCACTTTGTGGCCCCTTATTATTTCTACTCTTTCCGCTCCACCCCTCCCTTCTGCGAGATGCACAGGAGAAGACGTAGGGTGCCTGTGGGACCTTCTGACTTCCATGTTAAAGGCTCTGTGGCTCTCCTTTATAAAACGGCTGACCAGATGGTACTGCCTGCTGGTCTGGACCCCTTAGTACCTCTCAGTCTGCCTCTTACCAAACCCCTCAGAGTGAGAAGGCCCATGTGCCACCATGAAAGGCTGCCCTTCTACCAACCCATGTCTTTTCTCATCATTTGTCTCAGAATCTCCAGTTCTCCAGCCCCTAAGTATGACCTCATGAAAGTCCAAAGTTCCAGTCTGCACATGGACTATAACACACCTTTAAACATTTGAAAGTTCCAGTCTCTGAGAGTCATCAGCCCCACTTCAGAAGACAATGCTCTTCAAACTCAAAAACTGGGAAGTCATCTTTGCATGGTCTCTTGACGTATGTATGCCTTAAGCCACTTCTGGCTTATTCTTTCTTAGTATATATTTCTTTAAATTGCCAAAGCTGTTTTAAAAATGGTTATTGTTAGTGTGTGTGTGTGTGTGTGTGTGTGTGTGTGTGTGTGTGTGAAATGTGTGTGGGCATGATGTGTCAGGGCATGCATGTGCCAGCCAGGCAGTGACTGTGGAGTCCAAGGACAGCTTTGTTGAGTTGCTTCTCTCTTTCTGTTTTTATCTGGGTTGTGGGCATGGAACTTAGCTCATCAGGCCTGCATATTCAGCACTTTATCCAGTGAGCCATCTGACTGGCCCTTAAGCACTTTCTAAAGTAGATAATCATGAGGGTACTGGAGAGACGTGTAGTTCCCCCAATAAACTTAGGGTGAACACCCACAAAACAAACGAGAAAGAGTAACCGACAGTGACCACAAACGCTCTTCACACTGTGGACGAGCCCCTCCTCAGACTCGGAAAGCTGGCTGTTGCTAGCATGTGGACCATCAGATTTTCTATCTTCTTGCCTTCCCAGAGCTTCACTCTTTGTCCCTGGCAAAAACCAGCCAAAGCAGGTTCCTTCACTCCTCCTACCCGTTTCTTTAAAAGCCCCATCTACTTCCCTATAGCCACTGCTAACCGATTGGAATTGGTCAAGTATCCCATGGTTTTGGTGCCTCTGAGCGCTGGAGGAGCCCTAGAGGGGGAAGAAGAGGAATAAGGATCCGAAGGGAAACTCTTACCTCAGCTTCTGGCTGGCAGGGACAGTTATCTTATTCAGCTTGTCCATTTTTCTTGAGTGAGGATGTGTCGCTGTCCAAGGGGATATCAGCAGCTCCTGGACTTCCTCGGGAGCAACATGATAAGGCTCTGGCCTCAAGAGCTCAAGCCACTGGAACTGTCTTCTGCGAGCAACCCACAGGCTGCTGGCAAACACCCCTGCACAGGGGAAGTAAAACTCGCTGGAGCGCATCGCCAAGTTTCATGTTTCTACGAGGTCATGTGATCCAGGGAGTCAGCCAGCCTGGCTGATTACTGTGTGTTGTGTAAACTTTGGTAGAGAAACCTTATTGGGCATGCAAATCCCTTCCAGTAGCTCTCTTTTATGATCAGGTTTGTTGCCAGGTTGGATAAGCTTCTGGCTGAGCACTACTTCCTGTTTGTCCCAAACGTCGTTAGGTAGTCCCTGTTTCCAGCAGATGGTCAGAGTCACCCTGCCACTTCTTTTTTTTTTTTTTGGTTTTTTGGTTTTTTTTTTTCAAGACAGGGTTTTCCTGTGTAGCCCTGGCTGTCCTGGAACTCACTATGTAGACCAGGCTGGCCTCGAACTCAGAAATCTGCCTGCCTCTGCCTCCCAAGTGCTGGGATTAAAGGTGTGTGCCACCACACCCGGCCACCCTGTCACTTCTTAGGTACAAGGAAAAGCTGAATAATCAATTCTATCTGGATGACTCTTGGGGGCTTTCTGCTCATTTGCATTAAGCCATGGGTTGGCCTTTTCTTCTTAGAGAACTAAGACAGGAACTGGACAGTTCTTGGCGCCGAGGTCACAGCAGTGGCCATTTAAAATGTGATGGGCAATTCTTTGTGCAAGGTCACTTAGGGGTGGAGAAGGGTGACTCTATCGTATGCTGTGTGGAGTCAGGAGTTGCCTTGCCGGAAGCTTGACATTTTCAAATAAACACAGGATCCACTCAAAAGTCAGCTGAGAACGAGCCCAGTGATTTCCCAACACATGACATCAGGCAGATGCTACCTAACTCCCCTCCGTGTCTTCCCCTCTCATCACACCCAATGTGATATGTCAGGTGTAGGGGTCTCCCAAGCACAGCGAAATCCCACACCTGCCGCTAACCCCATCTAGACAGTTCTGCTACCCTCCTCGAGACCCGCTCCCCACTAATTCCTCTGCCTATTCTGTGAGCTTCTGATTTATTTGTGAGTTAAAGACCAGAAGGCAATCTACAGTTAAGAATAAAAACAAACAAAAAAAAATGAGAGGGAGTGTTCTTTCTTCCCCCCTTGGACCTGAATACTCCCACCCCCACTCACCTGGCACGTCCGAGTCACCTTTGTGAAAGGAGATTATGTTCTGAACATTATCAAAAGACCATCGACCTGGGTCTAAAGAATGCATGGGGGTTGGGGAGACAAAGTGGAAGGATTTCAGTTATCTCTCCTGTTATAGCTCCAAGGCCTGGCTGAGGAGAGAGCGGAAAGGAGGACCAGGCAGAGAAGGGAGGACAAGAGTTGGAGAACAAAACTGGATTTCTTCCCACCCCTACCCACCCCCACCCCCAGGTTCTTTGTTCAAAGAGGAGCTCTTCAGTCCTCCGGGTTCCCTGACTGTTCACATTCATGCACTATATCTGAATTTCCCATTCTTCAGGATGTCCGAGAGCCGATGCTTCAGCGTGGTTGACACTTGCTTCCTGTAACTGTTGGCTTTCCCTAATCTTGCTGCACGGTTTTCTTGCAATGTATCCTGGAGGAGATCTAGTTCCCTGTCCCGCCCTTCCCACAGGTCTTAGCAGAAAGGAACATAAAAAACATGTATGATTTCATCAAGGGTCAGGAGAGTCTGGCCAGGGGGGATGATAATAGCCTTTTGTTCCTTCTGGATGGTTGTAAATGCTCCCAATTGACCTGCGGACTTTCCTCTTCACCAACTCTGCAGAGCACCTGGTCTGGCAACTTCTTATTTCCCCAGAGAAAGAGAGAGAGAGAGAGGGTCGAGGGTTCCACTTCTTCTTTTTCTTTTTACAGCCACTTATCTTTCTTCTTTTTACTGTATTCAAGTCTGACACGAGGAAAACGAGAAACTGCTTTTCCAGGCCGGTGTGTTGCAGTTCTGGCCCGTGTGGTGTGGAGTGTGTGGCGTGGATCAGCCCAACGATCCAAGCCCAGCCCGACCCAGTGGCTTTCCTGCTGCCCGGCTTGCCAAGAAGGGCTGATCACGACTGGGAACCAAGGTTACCAAATCTGAGCTGCTGACTTGTTAATGGAGTGAGACCACACAGTGTGACGCCACAGCTTAGACCTTGAACAGCAGCCAGGCCCAGTCCTACAACATCAGGTACAGAGAAGACTGAATCACCAAACTACCACGACAAATGCCCGGTCACGGCCCTTTAACAACTGTGAGTCATACACACCATGGAGAAAGCCATAGAGCACAATCACTTTGGGAAGAGGTTCGTGTTAAATGGTGTACATATTCGTGAGGGTAGGTCATAGGGCCTGTAAGACATTTCTAAGCTGATAAACCGAGGTCACATGCAAGAATGTTCAGTGAAGTGTTGCTCCTCCGTCCTCCAGGGCCTTGGGCAAGCCGTGCAGGTGCTGCACCACTGAACACCAGCTTGCTTTCCTGTTTCTAATAGGAAAAACAAAAACCCAGTCCTGGAAATGGTCCAGTTAGTTATCCATCAACAGGACAGTGATGAATGATTGGTACCATTTTCACAGAAACAGATACTATTGAACAGCAGAAACCAGTGAGCTCCGGTTGGATCACTGTGGATAAATAGCAAAAATAATATTTTCCTCTTTAAAAGTGTTTTATTACTATTTTATGTGTATTAGTGCCTCACCTGAATGTATGTCTATCTATACACCTACTTGAATACGTCTGGGGAGCAGGGGGCAGAAAGCATTAGACTTCCTGGAACTTCAGGTACAAACAGTTCAGGTGTGAGCCTCCATATGGTTGCTGGGAATCAAACCCAGGTCCTCCGGAAGAACACAGATGCCCTTAACCACTGAGCCACCTCTCCAGCCCCAGATTTTAAAATATAATTTAAGCAATAAAGACAAACTGAAGAAGCGAATGTACAAGCCTGCAGGATGGCTCAGTGGGTAAGGGCACTTGCCATAAGACTGAGTCCTGAACTTCTCCAGGTCCCACATGACAGAAAGAGCTCCTCTGACCTCCAGGTGTCGGCGGTGGAGCAAGTGAGCACACGTATAAGTAAGATTCAAGCAAAACTTTTCAAAAGAAGTTAATGCCTCCTAGAAATGACTGTCTAAACAAGACCACACAGTGGAAATTTTAGTAAACACTCTCAATGCAGAAGGGGGAAAGCTCTTGGAGTTTGGTAGGTGACTGATGACTTCTGAGAGAGGAAGAACTAACCTTTTCTAAGGATAAGCCTCTCGGTTGAGTATCCAATACAAAGTAGTCAGAGCTGAAATCATTTATGCTCAAGCAACACAAACAGACTCAGCAAGTTGCATTTATATAATTGCATATATAGGGAAGGGGTCCACAGGCCTGCCAGACAATGGAAGCATCTTCTATGTTTTGGTGTGTTTGAGGATGGAGGGTGAGAGTGTATGTGGAGACCAAGGACATTAGTCACTGTTCCTCAGGCATTGTCCAGCTTGCTTTTTGAACAAGGTCCCTCATCAAGACATAAACTCAGCAATTAGGCTAGGGTGGTTGGTCATGGAGCCCCAGAATCGCTTCTGCCTGCTCATTTCCCCAGAGCTAGGATAGCTCAAGTGTGCCGCCAGATCTGAATTTTTTATCTAGGTTCTGGGAAGCCATACTCGGGCCCTCATGCCTCCACAGCAAGCATCTTACCAACTGAGCAGACTTCCCAGGCCCCACATCCTAGTTCTTAAGTCAAGTGTTAGACACTAGTAGCTCTTTTACTGTCATTATATGGCACATGTCATGGGTATTAAATATTTAACAGAAATAATACAGACCTGGAATTATTGAGGGAAGACAAGATAGTATGCCTAAACCAAAGCAGCTCCATAAGAGAGTGAAAATTGAGTAGGAGGAGGAAGAAGAGGAGAAGGAGGAGCAGGAGGAAGAGGAGGAAGAGGAAAAAAAAGAAGGAGAAAGAGAAGGAGGAGAAGGAGAAGGAGAAGGAGGAGAAGGAGGAGAAGGAGGAGAAGGAGGAGAAGGAGGAGAAGGAGAAGGAGAAGAAGAAAAAGAAGAAGAAGAAGAAGAAGAAGAAGAAGAAGAAGAAGAAGAAGAAGAAGAAGAAGAAGAAGACAGGCTTTGTAGCTCGAGGGTGAGACCCAGACAGCTCCAGTCAGTCCTGGTTGATTTTTCTTGCCTCTGTGGTAACAACTACAGCAGTGAGTCCATTGAGCACTTTCTGTGTTTCCTGTACTACAGTCACATTCGTTTTTCATATGAAGAGTCAATTCTTAGGCTAAATAATAAGTTGAAAGTGCTATCCTTTGTCCACAGAGGAGCTGGGACTTAATCCAAGCTTGTGTACAGTCTAAACTGCCCATCAAAAAGGCTTTTCCCATTGCAAGATAGATCTGTGATGCAGATAGAAGGCTTTGTCCTAGCATCAACTGAAGCACAGACTTGAGAGCATTACTTACTGTCCCTGACTTCATCTACTCTCTTTTAGAGAACAGGGATTCAAGGAGAGCCCGGATATCTGAACACTGGCAAGGCATCTAAAAACTAGCTAGCACCTGTAGGACACCCCTGTAGATTCCAGGAAGAGAGGTCCCTGGTTCTCTCTTTTCAGACATCTTAAAGAGAGGCTAGGAGGGAACTTCAGAGGGAGCCCAAGTTCTCAGAGGGCCTGGCATGTGAGCTCTAGTTATATGCTGTGATGCATGCCCTCTGACTGAACTTCCTTGCTGGAGCCAGTTTAGGCAAACAGACCAAGAGAGGAGGTACCACGTGCTGTTGGTGCTGTGCAGTCTGGTCACTAGGCTTCACAAAACCTCTTTAAAGCCATTGTTCTTCCTCTTTTGTGATGTGATGACTGCTCTCCAGGAAGGAGAGAATTACTCCTGAAGGCCATTAGTCACCCTGCAGCAACAGCAGCCCTGGCTGCATTCTGACTACACAGGTTCCTGTGGCAGGAACTTGTCACTTGTCAGCCATGCCTGGCTTTCTCAGCGAGTTCCAGCCAAGGGTCTAATAACTGAAGAAGCTAACAGAGGCAGCTAAGCCACCTGGGTGAGACAGTGGAAGCAAATATTAGAAGAGGACAGGAAGGGCAAAAACGGAAAAGGAAGAGTGGCAGATGTTGACAGCTGGTGGCCTCTTCACTTCTGTCATGGGAGAAGAAAGAAGGAAGAAGGAAGAAGGAGGGCACAATGTGTGTGGCTTGAGCAGAAGAATGAGGCTCCTTGAAGCTCAAGCTTCACTTTCTGTAGTCACGCGGGTCCTCTATTTTTATCTGCTCAACATTCTGTCTCTCTGACTGACCTAGAGTGTAGCTTCTAATTAGCTAAGGCAAAGACCCAGGTTCTTCTATTCATTGCATCAGTCCAACTTGGAAAGAGCAACATGTTGTAGTAGCCTGGCGTTGCCCTGGACAACTTCTTAGACTCTTGCCTTCAGCACTCAGACACTTTGTCATGAGTCTCTGGTGACATAGTTCTGCCTTGGCCTGCTTTCCTTCCAGTGTGAGCATTCACTGGGTTATAGCTTCCTGTAGAAAGCTTCACCCTCCGTGCTGGCTTCCATCCGCAGGCCCTTCTTTAGGACGTATGCCTTTCCCAGCCCTCTCTGATCTCTGATGCGCTCCTTGATGACCCACCATCCGCCTCACTACTGGTCAGCAAGTGACCATCTCTTTGATCAACTACCATACTCATTGACTTTCAACAGTCACGTGGTCCAGCCACTACTCCAAACTAGGAAACTAGAAAGTATCCTAACAGATACTTTGGAAACTAGGAAACTAGAAAGTATCCTAACAGATACTTTGGAGTCTCAGGCAAGCAAGTTGGTTTCCAGAGTCAGATAGCAGGCAAGGGTGGGACAGAGTCCCCTGGTCATGGGATGTGTCCATGAAAGACTTGGGGAGCTGAGATAAGATAGGGGCTTGTAAGAACTGAGGCTTATCCGACAGGAGAGGGCAGGAGCAGCAGATGCTACAGCTCTGATTAGGATTCTGCTACCTTTATCTGATGGCACTTGACTAGTCCCTGGGTCCTCTTACCCAAGCCATTCACCTGGATTCAAACGGCCTTCAAATAAACTCTGTGTGTGTGTGTGTGTGTGTGTGTGTGTGTGTGTGTGTGTGTTTGTAACATCAACATATGGGAGATAAATGCAGGAGGATCACAACTCTGAGGTAGCTTGGGCTGCACAGCAAGATACCATCTCAAAAAGGAAAAAAAAAAGAGAGGAAAGAGAGAGAGAGAGAAAGAGAGACAGACATACATTTCCAAGTAGAAGCTGGGTAGCAAATAAAGAGACTTTGCAGATCATGGTTCCCTGTGATAGATAGGGTGAGTTATCATGATTAAGATGCCATTATCTCTAATTTCAACTGTGTGTTTTCGTGTGTGTGAATGTATACACTGGCCCAGTGTTGTAACTTTTGAAGTGAAAATTTTAATATATGGCTGGCATAAATATTTATAGTATAAAAGCAAAAAGCCCCCCAAAATATAAGTCTTAAGGATTATAATTTAATAATAATAATAAAAGATCAGCCTGCACAAAGCCTTAAGTGGCTTTAGAGGCAAGGTTATTCCAAATGTCAGACACATGAAAAAAAATCTCAATTACAATTACACTAAGAAGAAGGCAGACTCCCCATTAAAGAGAGGCAGGGCTCCTGCTGAAGAGAAGGCTGGCTTCAGACTAGGGTAGGGAGGAAGGAAGGTAAGCTCAGCCATCTTGTTTTATCTTCTCCCTCACAGAGCTGCCCAGTGAGGACAGACACTGAAGGAGGTTTCCATAGATACCTTTGCAACAATTTGAACGTCAAAAGGAATAAATGACCACTTTATTTTAGACCAACACTCAATAAAATAATCCACTAGCCCAGAATAATAGAAGTCTAGAAATTGCTAACATTAGAGATTAATTATTTCATTTATTCCAATAGCTAGAAGTTTATAAAGTTAGATTATTTGAAATTTTGAAAAGAATAAAGCTTTTGTTCTAGCACTTTAAGAAGGATCTAAAAATCCTCCCCAATTTTTACAGGAAAAGAAAGCTAATTAATCAATGTAAAATGAGCAAGGGAAGGAGAAAGTCACAGAGAAGCTTGTCGGCTCAGGCCTGAAATCTTACACACTTGGGAGGCTGAAACAAGACGATAAGTTTAAGATATAACTGGGCTACAGAGTGCTGAGTCAGCCTCAGTCAGCATGTCAATGAGATGCATCGCAATGGAAAAGAAAAAGAGAGCCGAGGCCCCGGCACAGTGGCACACGCCTTGAATCAAAGCATTCAGGATGCAGAGGCAGGTGGATCTCTCCGAATTCAAGGCCAGTCTGTTCTACAGATCAGTTTCCAGACAAGCTGAGGCTTTATTGTGAGAATCTGTCTCAAAAGAAGAAAGAGAAGAGGGCTGGAGAGAAGGCTCAGAGGTTGAGAGCACTTGTTTCTCTTGCTGAGGACCCAGGTTGGGTTCCCAGCACAGTAGCTCACAGTTTCAAGGGATGTGATATTTTCTTTTGGCCTCTGACAGCAATGTATACACGTGGTGTACACACATAAACACAAACAAAACACTCATATAGATAAAAGAAAATAAATAAATCTTTAAATGAATTTAAAAAGGAGAAGGAAAAAATAAAAAATATAAAGGGGTGGGGGAGAAGAAGAGGGGGCTAGGTATATATATAACTCAATAGCATGCATGAGTGCCTAGCATGCACAAAGCCCCTGAATTCACTTTTCAGTAAAACCACCATTGCACCACCTCAAATGAAAAACAGATTAAGTTAAAGACCATCAATTAATGCCAAAGCCAGAATAACATATCAACAATAGCACAGCATATCAGAGTCTCACCCCAGAGGCTTCTGGCTGGCTGCAGAGCCAAAGTTTACAGAGCTGAGAGCTGAAGGCTGGTACCTTAAATCATAAACCCAAGCCCAGCACTGAGCATCCTGATATGTAACTAACCTAAGCCGAGGACTCACTCTCAGACTGCTTAACGTTCAGATCTAACGTTTCAGTTTCCATGGAGTGAACCCATAGTTAATAATCCAAATTGAGGGCATCTGGGGAGTGCGAGGGTTGCAATGAACCAGCATGCTAATACCCCAGTGTATAAGCAAACTATTAAACAAACCAGGAAATGAGATCCTTAGGAAATAAGAAGTGTAGAAGAAACACTTATAGCACTAAAAGAAACAACAATGGTGGTAGAGATGTTTTGTTTTATTTTGTTTTGGCTTTTGTTGCTTTTAATCCAGATATAGAAATTCTACAAGGCAGCCACTTGGTCTTAAAAGAAAGAAAGGAGGGAAGGAGGAAGGGGGAAAGAAAAAAAAAGCAAGAGGAAATGTTCAAAGTTACACCAGACTCAAGAGCCATGACAATCAAGGACAATCAATGCATGAACTAATTTGGGTGTTGGCTTGAGGAAATCAGCTACAGAGTGCACTTGAGAGAACTGCAGAAATTCTATTGTGATCTGGATAATAAGTGGTATTAACAATTTAGGTGATCTTAGCAATTTAGGAATTGTTCATTGCTTAGGTATAACTGTGTGGTGGTGTAGAAGATTCTTCCTAGACCATTTTTGGGTCTGTAGACCAGTCTGCCCTCAAACTCACAGAGATCCACCTGCCTCTGCCTCCTGAGTGATGGGATTAAAATCTGTGTGTGCCAGCACCACCTAGCTTGAAATCCTAATAGTTTACAACAAGGGGAACTGTGTGGCCAGGAAAACCGGTCCACGAACTGAGTCTGCACGTAAGGTAACCTGTTCTTCTCAAAATGAGTCCAGGAGGTCACTGCTAGTCTACCTGGCCTGGCAGAAATGAAGATGTTCTAAAGACATTTTTATCTCCCATTTGACTATCAGACAGTTGAAACAATGAACCCCAAGAAGCTGTAATTCCCTCCAAGAATCTTGAGAGGAATTTTGAGAGGAAAAGACCTAAACTGGACCAGGAAAGAGGTTTACAACTAGACATCACACCTTCCACAAAGGTCAATGGTGAGCACCTTGACTGAGGACCTCTGAGCTATCCATAGCTTGGGTCCTCTGCTGAAGGAAAATCAGAGAGGCAGCCAGGCGTGGTGGTGCACGCCTTTAATCCAGCACTCGGGAGGCAGAGGCAGGCAGATTTCTGAGTTTGAGGCCAGCCTGGTCTACAGAGTGAGTTCCAGGACAGCCAGGACTATACAGAGAAACTCTGTCTCGAAAAACAAAAACAAAAACAAAAACAAAAACAAAGAAAATCAGATAGGCCACTGTAATTCTCAGACTTCCCCATTTTGTTCTTTTATAAACATGAGTTCACTACATCTAAGAAGTAACAAGTTGCAGAAATAGACCTTTAATGATAGTGAGAAACAGGTTAATTCACAGAGATAGACCTTCATGGATGCCCTGTAATATAATATATAAAGAGATTTTCTAAATCAGGAATAAACGGCTAGACCCCATAGAAAAGTGAACAAAAGTTACTTGTTTATATAAGCTTGTTTGTACATCACCAGGTTATAGAAACAAGTACATAATCTTACCAAACCAAAGAAATTCAAGTTAAATTAAATCAAAAGAAACTCAAATTATAGCAAGCATGAGATGCCAACTCAAGTTTTTAAAATAATTTAAAATGAGTGGTCCTATTTGGCTTTTATCTTGTTGATTAAGCAATTGATTAGATTGATTAGTCGGTTAGGCAATTGATAGATACTTCTTAAAGTGTATTTAATAACATTTACCAGGATTCTTAAAAAGTTGCTGTGCACCTAAAAGAAAATGAAAAATTCAAAAATTATCCCTAAACTTACGGTTACTTATAAAAGTGTAGAATTAGAGTGTACCTTGAGAAGACAAGTTACTTAATGTTTAAAAGATAAATATGTAAAACCTCTATTTTGTTTAGAAAAATTTCAAGTACAAATAACAGACAACCCATGAGTGAGGCAGTAGACCGGTAAGCCACAGAGTTCAGGGCCCAAGCCTCATGCTTAGGGCTGAGGAGCTCTCATTTCAGGTCATTGGCTTAGTTCCTTCTTCCAAGATGACCAGATGGTTCTTGTTCAATGAGTGACTGGATGGATCTAGTTCATACCAATTATTCAGAGACAATGATCAACTTTTAGATAATCTATGAACCTGTATTGAAATGCCTGAAAAATTATATATATAAGATTAAAATTAAATTTGTTGAAAAATAAATGTAACAAGTCCACTTAGCTCATCTCTTCCTAGTTAAATTTCTATTATGGATGCTTTTGAGGCTATATTTAGCCCGATGTGATGGGCATTATGATGGAGCTTCTAACTGACCCTGGTAAAAGGATTTTTATTCCAGGAAGAGAATAGGTTATGAACCAACAGATCTCCCGCCTCCCACCCCCTCCCCAACTCAAAAAGTAATTGCTGGATATTTACCATCACACCATCACTTTGGCTGTCTGGGGGCTTGCATCTCCTCAGGTTCAATTCAACAGATGGAGATAACATCTTCAGATGTTAGAAGACGTGGCTTGATCACACACCGTATAAACTGGCGGCAGGACCACTCCACAGTATGGTTAAGGGGAAGGATTGTATTGTACACATGAGGGAAAGAATGGCCAGAGGCAACTGGAAGAGTCCAGAGCAGAGAAAGTAATACACTGACTATGGCCAGCAGACTGCGCCTGGACAGGAGACAAGCAGAATGGGGGGCGGGGCAGAGAAGAAGACAAAGAAAGGACCACAGAAGGCAAAGGAGGGTCACAAGAGAACACAGTCAAAATAGCTGGATCATTAAGGGAGTGAAGGCTGGGGTAGGGAAGCTGGTGGGAGGAGCTGAGAAGAGCTGAGTGCTGGGTGAACTAAAGGAGCCCGGAGACCAGCATTCACTTTGGTATGCTAATAGGCACCACAGGTAGCCGTTTGTCCCTTCCTCCAGAGGTAAGGAAAATGGCTCCTTTGGTAGAGGAGAACTGGTTTTTGTCTAACCACCAGACTTTGGGGGGAAAAGAAGTTTCCTCTGGACCTGACACAGATCTAGTTCACATTTCCATCTGGAGATCTCTGAACTAACCATGAAGGCTGTGGGAAAGAAACCAAGCTGTCTTCCCCTGTGGAGCCAGGTCAGAGGCCCACCCAGCTCTGCACAGTTATTCTCATCTGCACAGCAAGAATCGTCCAGAGAAAGGCACAGTGACTGAGGGGCTGGTGGGGGGGTATGGGGGAGACCTCACAGTGTAGCCACCATCATTTACAAAGTAGCAGCTTAAGACCCCTTCCCAGCCTTGAGCCTTCTCTTTGGAAGAGCAATGTCTTCCTTTCTAAACTTTGACAAAACAAACATACATCCTGTGTTAGGTAGGTCCCTGAAACCCTTAAAAAAAAAGAATTTAAATTCTTTCTTCCTTTGAGAAGTTCCTAAGCAAGGAAAGGGAACATATTTAAGCAAACAATTATGAAATGGCATGATGCATGCTTTTCCAGAGACAGCTAGAAACAGCGCCATGAGCCAGTGGGGAAGCCAGAGAAAATGGGACAGCTCCCCAGAGAGGACACTGTGTGAGCGTGGGGGACAGCTGGCGTTGCCAGGGCAGGACCAAGTACAGCACTGGAGGCCACGTAGTGCTGCCCACCCCCTTCTTTCTGAGCTCGCTGGGGCATCTAGGGAAGGCTTTCCTTCCTCTTGCCTACTTTCTGTGTCAGCGGGAAGGATGAAACAGGACCATAGCAGCACAAAAGCTCAACTCCGGTGCCCTTGAAGATCACACAGGCTTTCAACTAAGCCAGCAAAGGGCCTGGACCATTGAATCTCTTCATGCTGCTGTTCTGGAATTCATGTTCAAAGCCAACAGGTTGACTTTGTTAGCTCCGCTCCTCTCCTCCATCACTGTGTCTTGTTTTCTATTTTCATCGAAAAGGCAACAGTTTTCTGCAACAGCCCTCTGAGCCTGGGGATCAAAGCACCCCATTTATAGCCTCGCTTCCCTGGGAACAAAGTACTTTCAAGTGCTTAACAGCCAACGTACAAGTAAATGATTGAACTCAATTACAGTGAACTTCCTGTAATTCCTGTGCTACAGAAGTGTGTGTGTTGTATGTGTTAAAATTTCAAAATATGGACTCTGGGTGCTGTGTTTTCAGAGTGACTGATTGTGACTATGCTTCTATTAAAGTAACAGAATCATATATTTAATTAAAAGACCACTTGGTGGAAGAAATTACTAGAATGGGAAAGTTAATTAATTAACTAGCAACACTGGAAATGTAAAAGGACATATTCCTATTAGCACAATATGCGAAAAGGAGTTTCTTCTTCCTCTTCCTCTTCCTCTTCCTCTTCCTCTTCCTCTTCCTCTTCCTCTTCCTCTTCTTCTTCTTCTTCTTCTTCTTCTTCTTCTTCTTCTTCTTCTTCTTCCTCTTCCTCTTCTTCTTCTTCTTCATGTTATCATTAGAAATCAAGGCAACTTGCCAAGTATCCTGAGAAGCCAGAGATCAAAGGCATGGATTTTTACCTGGAGTCCAGCCTCCCAAAGGATAGCTGTGATGAGGTTTCTGGTTTGGTGCAAAACAAGCCCAAAGCAGAAAACATTTAGACCCAGATAATGGGGCCTCGGTGTTAGGGTCACTTGCTGCTGAGTCTGACGACCTGAGTTCAATCCCTAGAACCCATGAAGAGAACTGACTTCAGCAAATTGTCCTCAGACCTCTAAATGTGTGTGCATATGCACATCCCCACACATGTGAACACACATATACACAAGCACACATGCATAACACGCTAAATAAATGCAAAAAAAATAGAAAAAGAAATAAAAGCCACACAATGAAGAGAGTGCATAATATGTCCTGCCAATAAATCCATGCAGTCATAGAAACTACCTTTTTTTTTTTTCCATTAAAAGAAGACATTTGGGCTTGGTGCTAACTTTAGCTTAACTACCCACCTCCTTCTCACTCTTTGTTTCTCTCCTATGCTCTTGACCAATCTTCTCTCTTCGATTTCTCTCTCTTTCTCTCACTTCCTCTAACTAAGAAGTGTCACATGGTGAGAATGTTCCCAAACCGACTTAACTATAGTGATTTTTTTTCCTTTCAAAACTACCTATTTTGTGCTGTTTACTTGATATACTTTGTTACACTTTTCGTGTGTACATTATTAGCATGACACAGCAATTTTCCCTGTAAATGTTGATTTACATTTCTCTTTTTATTTTCTTGATTTTTAAAATTTTTATATTTATTTTATTGTTTTGGTTGGGTGTATGTGTCTATTTGACTTTTATATTTATTTTATTGTTTTGGTTGTGTGTGTGTCTATCTGTTGTATGTACACATGAGTGAGGTACCCGAGGAGCCCAGAAGAGGGTGCCAGATCCCCTGGAGCTGGAGTTAAGGTGGTTGGGAGTTGCCTGATGCGAGTGCAGGAAACAGGCAAGAATGATATATGCTGCTAACCACTGAGCCATCTTTCCAGACCCTCTGTATTAGTCAGGGTTCTCTAGAGTCACAGAACTTATAGATAGTCTCTATATAGTAAAGGAATTTATTGTGATGAACAGCAATGTGGAAGTGTAAGCCAAATAAACCCTTTCCTCCCCAACTTGCTTCTTGGTCATGATGTTTGTGCAGGAATAGAAACTCTGATGAAGACACCCTCTTTTCTTGTTTTCTTTTTAAACTATGTTTTATTTTACTTGTTGAGACACAGTTTTGCTATGTAGCCTTGGCTGGCCTAGAACTTGTGATCTTCTGGTCCCAGTCTCTTGAGTGCTGGGATTATATGCATGTGCCACCAGGCTGGTTCTAATGTTCTTTTCGTTCTTTTTCTTTTCTTCTCTTCTATTCTCTTCTGGTCTCTCCTCTTCTCCTCTCCTCTCTCCTCCCTTCCCCTCCTGCTTCCTTCCTTCCTTAGTTTTTTTCTTATGTTTGTCTTACTTTTTGAGAAAGTATTTTATCATATAGCCCTGACCTAAAACTCTCCTAAGCAGGTCAGGCTTGCTTTTCTTCTTCTTCTTCTTCTTCTTCTTCTTCTTCTTCTTCTTCTTCTTCTTCTTCTTCTTTTTCTTTTTTTTTTTTTAACAGAGATCTGCCTTTCTTTCCTGAAGTCTGGGCATAAAAATATGCCCCACCATACCTGGCTTGTCTGTGCTTCTGAGCATTATCTGTTATCTAGAGAGCAGAACTGACTACATACTTTGTAGAGCTCAGTGCTAAAAAGCACATGAGGCCCCTTGTCCATCAGAGCATGGATCCAGTGTGAGCTGCCTGAGTATGGGGCACTGGGTGAGTGTGCAGGTTATCTCCCACCTCAGCCAGGGCATAACACTAACAAGGACACTCGAGTGGACATTTCTCCAGATCTAGGCTGAAATAGAATTAATGACAATTTGCACTGCAAATAAAATAATACAAACTCTCTCTCAAAAAAAAGTGTAAACACCCCCTGCCGTGGTTTTTAATTCTTTCCCCAAGGGCTTACTTATTGTTGATAACTGTCCCAGAGAAAATGTTGTTTGTCACAGCACCTGGACCAACTGCTGGGGTGTTTTTGGTAGCCAGTTTTCAAATTTTAGAACTTAATAAAATATATTAAAATGTGCTAACCATGGAAGAATGTTGGTGTCAATTTCTTCTAGGGCTCCGAGGCTTTACAATAAAGAATGTGGAGGAGCTCGGTGCTTTTGTTGATGAGTGACATTCACCAACAAGTAACTTAACTGGTGGCCACATTGATGGGAACAGTGATAGAGCCAGGTCCACTGCTCAGGAACTCTGAAGAACAGGTTTCTCAGGTTCCAACTAATTAAACCACTCTAGCATTGTTTATCAGCTGCCCTGTAGCTGCTCTTTGTCCTGGTCCTAAGAATTTTCTCCTTAAGCCACACTCCAGTATGCTCATGTTGTATCCAATGTGCTCACCTTGTATCCAGTGTGCTTTCTGCATTATGTCCTCCTGGACTTGGTACCTTCCCCTTGGGATAATAAAGTGACTGTCCCACATCTTTTCTGCCTAAGTCGACAAGATCTTAGCATTTTCTTGTTGGTCGATGGGGGTGGGAAAGAGCGAAGTCTCATTTGGCTGTGTGTCCCCAACAGGATGGATTACAGGCACAGTACATTGCATTCCCTGGGGCAAGTATGAGCTGTCAGGAACCCCCTGCAAAGACTTGAGTGAACACAAAATGTTATCTTCACAGTCCCTGGGGTGAAGTGAACTGGACTGAGTTCTGACAGGAGGGATCTTGCTCCGACCACCTCACTGCATGGCTCTTGCCACCGCACTATATTGCCAGCAAACTGCTACGAATCATAGAACAGAACATTAAAAAAAAGTCATAGAAACTGGGTGGTGGTGGCACACACCTTTAATCCTGACACTTGGGAAGCAGAGGTAGACAGATCCCTGTGAGTTCGAGGCCAGCCTGGTCTATAGAGTGAGTTCCAGGACAGCCAGGGCTACACAGAGAAACCGTGTCTCGAAACAAAACAAAATAAATTAAGAATGAAATCAGTCCTGGAAAACTACCATTTGAAGCTGTGAGCATCACTCTAGTGTTTACCCTCCGCCAGGCAGATGACACTGACCTTCCTGTCACTGCCTCTCCTCCTCCTGCCTCCCAGAGCCGATGCTGTCTAAAAGGATAAAACTAAAATCTAGACCCAGGATTCTTACCAGCAAGGACAAAAAAAAAAAAGACAGATCAGCTCAAACATTTAAATATTCAAAAATCTGAGTTATGTTGCTTACAACGACCAGTCCCCCCAACCCCCGAGACACACACACACACACACACACACACACACACACACACACACACTTAGTTTATAAAGCTTTTTCACAGCCACTAATACAGTTGAGCAACAAACTACATTATGGCAGGGTTGTTGGCATTTTGCCTAGGCTCTGCCCCAGTTACCTGGCAACAGCCAGGTGTCCCGACTCACTATAAAAGGAGCGGCTTGCCCCCTCCTCCCTCCCTCCCTCTCTCTCTCTCTCTCTCTCCCCCCCCCAGTCCCCTTCCCCACACCTGACTACACCTCCACCAAACACATTCCTTCTCTCCTTATCTTTTTATAAAACACAACAACGGTGGCTAATGTTTCTTTGCACAGAAGAACACCAGGGCTCAGAGCAGTTGTGTGTCTTACTCACAATGACTGATCAGGAGAATGCGGGGAGGGGCTTTCTGATTTGGGGGCATGTTCTTTCCATTCTCCCACGCAGCTATTTATTGAAATGTACCTTCAGTTCAATGCACATTTGTTTCTCCTTTTTCCAAACAACAGAGGCACAAACGAGGCTATAAGCCTCAGTTGAAGTTCCGAGCCCACAGAGCTTTCTGCTGCCAAATTTAGAAGTCATTGCCCCATGCTGATTCTTTCCAAATCTAAGAAGGTTTCAGGTCAGGGGAGAAAATACAGATTATTTGATAAAAGACTCTAGGACAACTCAGAAGCTATTGAAAGAAGAGAAACTTTGGTCCAGTATCATATTTCATCCATAAAAATAGATTTCAGTGGGTTGACGATTTAAATATGAAAATAAAACCATAAAAAAAAACCCCAAGAAGTGAATGTAAGATTCCTGCTCCTGTTTATAATCTTTGAGTGGAAAAGGACTGCATGTGATAGAAAGCCTAGACACCATAAAATGTCCATAAAGTGCCACTGCTAACCAAAGAAGGGCTAGGGACATGGGGTAAAGGGTTAAAGCACTTACTGTGGAAGCAGGAAGACCTGAGTTCAGATCCTATAACCCTAGCGCTGGTCGGGGGACGGNGGGACGGGGGTGGGGGGTAGGGGGGTGGGGGGGTGGGGGGGTGGGGGGGTGGGGGGGTGGAGGGCATAGACAGGAGGATGTCAGAGGCTTTCTGGCCAGACAGTCAGCTGAAATAGTCTCAATGAGAGACGTGTCTCAAAAAATACAGTGGGAAGTGATAGAGGAAGCCATCTGATGTTGACTTCTGGTGTGTATATGTGCGTGCATGTACGTTTGTGTGTGTGTGTGTGTGTGTGTGTGTTTGTATACGTGTGTGCACCTGTGAGTGTGTATATGTGTGTATATATAAAATAATCTTCACATTAGCCATATAAGGTAGACAACCCACGTACATTTAAAAGAAATAAATTGTGCATGTGTGCTTGTGTGTGTGTGTGTGTGTGTGCCTGTGTGTGTATGCACATGTGCGTGTGTTTCCCTGCATGCACACATTGTTGTATTTTATAAAAAAAAAAGAAAGGAAGAGCCAGGATTTGTTTGGTAGAGGCACAGTATGGTGAGGTGGAAGGGGGTGCCTCTGCAGGCCCATGCTGAGGTATCCCTTCCCACTGAGGTGCCAGTCATAGGAAGCATATAGTATGGAATAGAGTTTATTTAGGACATAGAGAGGGGAGTTGAGGGAGTAGAGGCAGAGGAAGAGGGGTGGTGGTGACTAGGAACAAGGGGAGAGAGGGGGGAAGGGGAACGGGGAGAGGACAGGATAAGAGATTAAGAATGAGAAGTGGGCAAACAGCCCCTTTTATAGTTAGTCAGGCACACCTGGCCGTTGCCAGGTAACTGTGGGCAGAGCCTAGAAGGAAAGCTAACACACACACACACACACACACACACACACACACACACACACGAGGCAGAGAACACTTTGGAGCAAAGGTTAGCAACCAAAACACAGGAAGAAGAGCACATTTTGTTACTGTCAGGTCCAAAGGAAACTCTAATTCCCCAAACTTGAAAAAGCAGTCCAGCTATCCACAAATGAGCTCAATCTGCACGATAAGGATTTCTGGCACATAGATAAAAGCCAGCCTTCCTCAGGAACTTTTGAAACTGGTTCCCATCCACCAAAAGGAGGTGTTTCCCTTACCTCTAGCAGGAGCAGGGACACCTGTGGCAACTATAACCATAACAAAGCTCATGCTGACCTCCAAGCTCCCTCAGTACCACAGGCACCTGTTTCACACTTCAGAGTCCATGCTAGCATCCTAATCCTTCTCCCCCTCCTCCCCTCCCCCAGCCCCCTCCAGTTCCTGGGCTTCCCTCCCCTCAGCTACTCACTCTCCGCTTAGCCCTGCCCTCCTCCATAAACTCTCTCCGCTCTGCTCCCACCGCAGTTTCTCTAGTCTCTACCCCCTGCTGCTCTCCCTCTATTGCAGATAGCCTTGGCCATGTCCGGCCTGCTGTCAGCATTCAGTCCACTTCTTTCTCTCTCTGCTCACTGGACTCTTCCAGATGTGTCCAGCGGTTCTCTCGTATGGATAATTCCTGCACACGAGAAAACACAAACAGACTGTGAGGCAGGGAACATAAAAACAAAAAAGGGGGTGCTGGAACCCCCTAAAGTCATTTCATCACTGTGTAAGTCACGAGATTTTAGTCCTTTAGGCTCACAACCCAGAAGCCTTTTAAGGTGGAAATGCTGACCCCAAGTGGTGACAAGTAGAACTTCAAGTCTAGTCAGTTCAGGAAGCCACTATGCTACTTTGCAAGTAAAAGCATGCAGTTGGCACCTGTGATGGATTCGGTTTGCTGCATTTCTCCCGGTGTAAGACTGAATTTGCTCCCAGGAATCTGGCATCCGCGCTCTACCCTACAATCTAAGACCAGACTGGTGCTGCTAATGTAGCTCCTTTTTGCATTGCCCTTGTCTTCAGTGTGTGCCCATGTGTATGTGTCTGAGTATGTGTGTGCATGTGTATTTGTGCGCGCGCACGCGCGCGTGTGTGTGTGTGTGTGTGTGTGTATGTGTGTGCGTGTGTGTGTGTGTGTGTGTTGTGTGTGTCCCCATGTATTTGTGTACATAGAGGCATGTGGATGGGTGCACCTGACTACTCACAAGCTCGTGTGTCAGACAGAGAGAGCTGAAGTGCACAGAGAAAATATGAGCGTCCCTCTTTTGTCTCTAGAGGGCGCTACTTTTCTTTTTTCCCTGTGGAAACAGCTAAAATTTATCCACCTTGTCATTTCTCCCCAGTATAATGATTACAACCAATCCAGTCTGACTTTTCTTTTCTGCTTGAGTGATTCCAGGAGATGTGACATTCTTCAGATTTCTACCCCAGTGTGGTACCTGAATATGAGAGACAGGAGCTATCTGTCCTTGTGACACCATGTCATACAGGCCAGCTGACACCTTCTTCTGATGTCCTGCCACCTGTTACCTGGAGAGACCTTGGTGGTGCATATTTAAAGATCTATCAGTTAAAAGCAGTTTCCTTCTGGGTCTCCATCATACTAGACTTTTATTAAGGAGATCAAAGCAGATTTCCATCTCAGCCATGCTCCACAAACATTCTATAGCACCGTTTTCCCTCCCACTCTCTCTCCTTCCCTCCCTCCGGCCCTCCCTCTGGCCCTCCCTCCTCTTCATCTCCCCCTCTTCCTCTCTCACTTGTTCCGGGGCTGGCCTCTTCCTCTCTCCTCTCCTCTCTTTTCTGTCCTTCTCTGGTCCCCTTTCTCTACCTTTATCCCTTTCCTGGTCCCCGCTCTTCTCCCTGGCTCCCTTCCCCAATAAACTTCCCTTTGTACTAGGCCTGTCACTGTGACTTGATCGTTGGGAGACACCTTGACAGGGACCACTGAGGTACCTGCTGCCATACTCTGTGTTTCATAAATCACAGCAGTGAGGACCTCACGAGTTAGTCAGTTCATAAGGGTGGAGCCCTTAGGAATGAGACTAGTGCTCTTATTAGAGACAGAGTGGGGCTGGCTGAGATGAATCAAGCCAGGAGAGAGACCTGCATTCAATCCCTGGGACCCATGTAAAGGTGGAATGAGAGACCAGACTTAACTAAGGTGTTCTATGTCCTCCACATGTTACACTCACACTCATGAGAACACACACACACACATGAGAAAGAAGAGATCTCTCCCTCATGAGGGATCTTGAGGGAGACTCTAGCTCAGTGGTTTTCAACCTTCCTAATGCTGCAACCTTTTAATACAGTTCCTCATGCTGTGCTGACCTCCAGCCATAACAATATTTTTGCTGTTACTTCATGACTATAATTTTGCTACTGTTCTGAATCATAATGTAAATCTCTGTGTTTTCTGATGGTCTTAGATAATCCCTGTGAAAGGATCATTCTACTCCCAAAGGGGTCACAACCCACAGGCTGAGAACCACTGATCTAGTGGGATGAGGGCCATCTGGAAACGGAGAGCTGGCCCCTCACCAGGGATAATCTTATGGCACCTTGCTCCTGGACTTCCCAGCCTCTAGACTCATGAGATAAACTGCTGCTATCCAGTGCCATCCGGTTTGTAGTGTTTCTATTAGAGCGGCCTGGCAGCGCTATGATGGTAATGTGTAAGAAGAATTGGTTTGCCATCTATGAACTCGTTTTTAAGGAAGGCGTACTGGTCACCCAAAAAGATGTCCACATGCCCAAACACCCCAAGCTGGCTGACAAGAATGTGCCCAACCTTCATGTAATGAAGGCCATGCAGTCTCTCAAGTCTCGAGGCTACGTGAAGGAGCAGTTTGCTTGGAGACATTTCTACTGGTACCTTACAAATGAGGGCATCCACTATCGCCGAGCTTACCTGCACCACCCTCCGGAGATTGTGCCCACCACCCTGCTCTGCAGCCATCCCGAGGCTGGCAGGCCTTGGCTCAAAGGTCCAGAGGGTGAGCAGCCTGCAAGATTCCCAAGAGGGGAGGCAGACAGAGACACCTACAGAAGGAGTGCTGTGCCCCCTGGAGCTGACAAGAAAGCTGAGGCTGGGGCTGGCTCAGCAACTGAGTTCCAGTTTAGAGGTGGCTTCTGTCATGGATGTGGTCAGCCACCTCAGGGAAGCTGGAGATTATGTTGTATTAAACTTTAAAGAAAAAGAAAACAAAACAAAAAGATGATTATACTCATGAAAATTTGCTATCATTATTATTATTTGTATGTTCATGGTGTATGTATGAGTTCATGTGCCCATGTGTGCAAATATGGAGGCAGGAAGAGAGTCTCTAGTGTCCTGGCACTCACTGTTGTTGCTAGACTGGCTGGCCAGCAGGCTGCAGCAGCTTTGCTGTCTGTACCCCTCACGGTGCTGGGGTTACAGGTGTGAGTAGCCACGCCTGGCCCCTTACAAGGGCACTGGGGATGCGAACGCAGGTCCTTATGTTTGCATGGTCGGTGCTTTTACCCACTAATAGATCCCCCCAGCTCCTTCTCTACCTTGCTAGCAGAGCCTCAGCTTACCAGTAGTGAGAAAGTTTACTTCTTCTACTGTGAAGCAACAGGTTGCCCCAGAATGTGTTTGAAAGGAGCCGACCTCCTTAGCACCATGGAAACATAGTTTGCATAGATATGTTTATGATATTTGGCTCATGATGCAAGCTGAACTATTGTCTCTATAACCTTCTAAATCAAATCTAATTTTTACTCAAATTTTAAAAAGGAAAGGATTATGCCTAGGTCCGTATTTTGAAAATGACTGTTGCATTGAAAGTTGTTTCTCATGCCACCCTCCCCCCATGAATTTCTCTTTTTGAGGAACACTTAAACATTTAAAACAAAGTCTCAAGGTTGCTAGTTAAGGACCGAGCTTTGGCGTCACATGCACGGATTGTGTCTGCAGGGCGGTTGAACCCCCTTTTCCTCCCAGGTGTTGATAAAAGACTTGTGTTTCCTGGCTAGGAATGAGGAGAGCGGTTGGCTGAATCGCCAGAAAAAAAAAAAAAAAAAAAAAAAAAAAAAAAAAAAAAAAAAAAAAAACCAAAAAAAAAAAAAAACCAGCCTTAGAGAACTTAGAGAAATGTTTGGCACCATTGCTTGTGGGCCTGAGTCCGCTGCCCTTCTGCACCTGTGTCAGGAGCAGACAGAGTTGCTATCGGTCTTTCTGGACAGAAATAGAAGTGGTCCCCTTAGATGTGTAATTAGGAATTCATGTGTGTGGGGGATGCTCAGCCCTCCTGGGCAGGTGAAGGCTATACTCTAAGTGGAGAGATAAGCTATACTTGTTCGTTTATAGAGTGGTAGGTAGGGGCAGAAGACAACTCAAATGTATATCAATGGTGTGTTCTCTGAGGAAGTCTGCGGGGCCTGAGATGAGGGATGTGTGTGTGGTCCTCACCTCTGGGGAATCTGGGGAAGGTGGGGTGGGGAGGACAGTTGTTAGAGCTCAGTGCTGTCACCATGGCAACAACCTCTCCCACCCATAGATTGGGAATTGGTGTAGGTTTCCCCTAAGGGAAGTCCTGATGGAGCTGTGGAAGCATTGTCTCTGAGCCATCAGCCTCCTGCCTGAGGAGCAGGGGGGCGGGGGGGCTTTGTCAGCATCCTCTATAGAGGGTCAGTGACTTGGTGATCACTGCGCTGGAGAGAAGAGAGAGAAGGTCCGAGGCTAAGAGGCTGGACGTGATCAGGGATCTATAGTGTTATTAGTTTCTGTTTACCAGCCGTTATACCCCCACTTAAGACAGCTCAGACTCCCAGAGCTACAATTGTTCCCGTAGCCTTAGGTGCCCCCGTAAAACTCAGGAAAGAAAACCAAAACCGGTTAACAGATCTCTGCAAGCCACGCAGGTCAGATGCACACCAAGTTTAGTTTAACTCGACACATTTTTGTTCTGTTTTGTTTTTCGAGACACGATTTCTCTGTGTAGCCCTGGCTGTCCTGGAACTCACTCTGTAGACCAGGCTGGCCTCGAACTCAGAAATCCGCCTGCCTCCCAAGTGCTGGGATTAAAGGCATGCACCACCACTGCCCGGCTTCAACACATTATTTTACTGTTTTTGTCAACAGTTCTATTCTGCCTTTCAATTAGTTGTCTAAAGACTGCAGAAGTCGCTTTGACTCTGACTTGACTCCTTAGCCCAGCAAGTTTGTCCTCTAATCCCCATTCTATGGTTTGCATCTCAGACCCCTGCTTAAATCTTACCTTCTGGGGCTGGTGAGATGGCTCAGTGGGTAAGAGCACCCGATTGCTCTTCCAAAGGTCCTGAGTTCAAGTCCCAGCAACCATATGGTGGCTCACAACCATCCATAATGAAATCTGACTCCCTCTTCTGGAGTGTCTGAAGACAGCTACAGTGTACTTACTTACATATAATAAATAAGTAAATTAATTAATTAATTAAAAAAATCTTACCTTCTACTTAATTGCACTGAAAACAAGTAATGCCTTCTCAGAACAACTTGGTTAAAATCGGTCCAGGTCTGGTCCCACCCACAGACACCTGCCCCCTTCCTCCTTCCCACAGCACGTACGTATACCAGCCACCTCTAGTGGATTATTTACTGTCTGTTTTTGTCTAATAGACAGTAAGCTCCTAGAGGGCAGGGACCAGCTGTGCTTTTCAGCCTGCCTGGAAGAACTGGCTCCTGGAGGGCACCCAACAGAACTGCAGGTTGAACTCATGGCTGGACTCTCTACTTCCGTCAGCTCCATCCTGGCCATTGGCAACAGTGTCTAGCTGGAGTCACAGCTCTGAGTTTCCATCCTAATCTTCCAGGCAGATCCTGCCAGCCAGCATGCTCACCTCCAGGGATAGCTGAAGGTCAAAGTGTTTCCTAATGTGGACCATCTCTATAGATGTCCACGGTTACTAATATCTCAGCATATTGTTGACTTCTCAGTGAAAGGGTATGTGCTCTGAACGTCTGCATCAGAACTGAGTGGGATTTTCCAGGTTATGGGTAGTGGCACAGGCTGGTCGTCTCCATGTGTAGAAGCCACCTGAGGACAGCCACCTGAAGAGCGTGAGTGGCTGAGAGTTCAAGAGCTTGTAATGTTCACCTGCCATACCTACTGCTCTCTGACCCCGTTACTCATGGCTTAGCAATCCAGAAGGAGAGGGTATTTAGTGGGTTGCCTCAAGAGTTTACTGAGCAAAAGAGAGGCTAGAAAAGTAGGGAGTAGTGATGAATAGCCCTGTCTTAGGATTTTGGAAATGTTACTAAGTGGAATTAAATAGTCCTGAAAGTCAAGAGCAGACATCAAGGCTCCTGCATGTAACTTACACACTCAAGAGATAGAGGCAGAAAGACAGAGAGCTCAAAGTCATCCTGAGGTCAAGGCAGTGCAGCCTGGCTACAGGAGATCCTACTTCAAGAAGAAAACCAAAGAGCAAAAAGGGGAATGGGCTAGAGATACAAATGCAGTAGAAGCCAGGAATGGCAGGGCTGGAGGGCTCTGCAGGCTACCAGGGGCCATGGCTGACAAGCAGCTCAGCCTGTGGTCTGGGGCTGCCATCCCACTTGAGACTCCATTCCCATTCCGGTCTAGTTGTAGTTCACATCTCACAACTATCATCTCCTCATTGCTTCCCTCTCTCTTCTCTGATTCACCCTTGCCGAGTTGGTTTTCAGGAGGCGCCATATTGCTCAATGGGTCTCCGTCAAACTCATATCAACAGCTCCCACACCTGCAATCAAAACCCCAGCTCTCCTATCTACACCTTTCCTGTGGGCAACTGCCTGTCCCTCCTCACACCCACGGGGGATGCTCAGGCTGTATAGCCTGCTCATTTTGTGTTCCTCTGGAGTTTAATTAATATGGTTGGATGAAAACTAGAGGCCAGCAGAACCATGATATGGCCATCGATTCCCTTGTCTTGTCATGTCTCACTTAGTGAATAACAAAATAAAGTGGAAATACAGAATGTTCTTGTATTAGGCACTCAGTCAATAACTATTACTGTGGGTGACTTCTCAGTGACAAGAAACTTTGAGAAACTCTATAGTTTTCCCCAGTGGGGCAGTTCCAGAAGACACCTGCTGTGAAGAGCCAAGAACAGCTGTGCAGGCAACAGAGGAAGCTGGCACTCGCTCAATAAAAAACCAAACCAAAACAAGACCCTGCCTGCAGTTGGATGGCAAAGTTCCCAGATGGGCAGCTTGACATAAAGAGGAGCTATGAGGTGTTTGATATAAAAGAAGATAAAACCGCCGGAAACAGACATCTCCTCTCCTAAACTGACTCTTCCTCAGTGTGTGTACAGAACAACCCAGCTCAGGGTAAAAATAGTGTTTGTGGACGAAGGGGGATGCATTTGTCCACCCAGGGGAAGACTGCAGCCGGCCAGCCTCCTTCCTGCCCAGTGGAGGGCTCGAAGGACGGTCAGATGGGTGACCAAGGAGAGGAGAACAGGGTGGAGATGCAGATGTGGATCCATATTAAACCCAGAGGAGAAGCAACCGCCCAGGAACGGCAGAATGGTGGCCAGATGTGGCCTTTGTCTCCTCATCCCTGTGACATCTTATCCAGGCAGGAGCACCAGTCATGCCAGCTGGCACCTCGGAATGGCAGGGTGGGAGGGCAGGCAGAACGGTGAGTGGGGCCCAAGCAGGCCAGGCAGGCAGAGGAGGTTTTGTCTTAGGAGGCTGTGAAGGTCAGTACTCTGTTGTAAGCTGAGGAGTCCACTGGTGACAGAAATTGCCCAGGCAGACACACCCAAAAAGTGTCAAGTGGCTCAGGCTTGTCTAGTCCGATACTAGTCATGATACTCCTTCCTGAGTCAATAGATGTCTAAGTTCTGTGCAAAACAGCAAACAGAATAGGGCCAAGCTAGGCTCCAGACTCAACAAGCTAAGCAGGATTCTTTACTGCAGGGCTCTATGGGGTGTTTAATACTCACTGCAGAGTTCATCTGATTCCTCTGAAGTAACTCATTAATCATCATCATCATCATCATCAACTTTATCATCAGTCATCAGCAGAGTCTCACTGTATAATCTAGGCTGGCCTCAAACTCATGACCTTGCTGCCTCAGTTTCCCCATTTCTGGGATCACAAGTGTGTTCCACCATACCCAGCACTGAAGACTGTTTTGTTTGGCTTGTAGCATCTATCTCCCTTGGGATCCTTGCAGATCTCTTCACCAGATCTCTTCACCAGATCTCTTCACCCTCCCTGGGATGCAGAGTCTTCCTTGAGTGGCACTGGCAGAAATACTGGTGAAGTGTGAAGAGACACGGGGATGTGAAGGGGGACAAAGAGAAGTCACGGCCTTTCAGTTAACAGCATTGTCCTGAGCAAGCACTGCATGCCAATATTCTTGTATTTATTTAGTCTTCATAGACGCTCACAAGACAGAAACCCCTGGAACCTCACTGTGCATATTAGGGAGCTGAGGCACAGGAGAGTCTGACAACACACGTGTGGGTGTGTCTGTAGCTCATAATGCTGTGTGCTACGGGCAAGACATAAAGATGGTAGAGCAGGAAGGGCTGCTGGAAAAGCCCAGGAAAGCCCTCCATCACTTTGTTCAGAAGGCTCCCTCCAGATCAAGTTTGGAGGTATTGGTTGGTGTGGTTCAGGGAGACCAGAGCTCCTTGTGTGTCCACATCAGCAACTGAGAACTCTAGCCTGAGAGTGGCCTGAGCACAGCAGTGGGTGGGGAGAGAGTGGTCCTGGGGCCTTCCTATTCCCTTCCCTGGCTTCATACTCATTCCCTATCATCCCCTTGATGTCAGCCAGCATATAATCCTGACATGTCAGGAACGTGTGTTCTCCCACATCCCACATGCTCTCCTGCATATTCTGGTCCTGCCACAGAGAGGTGGACTCTTGAGACTACTCTAACCAGTGGGGGATGCGCAACAGCAATGTGTACTGCTTGGCATTGAGTGTGGGGATGAGGTAATCCTGCTGTGATCTCTGTCCAGCTGCAGCCGTGGCTGAGGGTCCAGATGTGGCAGGAACAAACATGTCAAGCTTCCATTTGGCCCTGATCTAGAGTAGAGCAGAACCCTCCAGCAAGTAGCATGAAGGGAAAAAAAATTATAGACTTTGATTTGTTTAGCCAACACAAAGGATTTGGAACTTATTGGCCATTGACTGGACCAAGGAGCCACTTAACACCTGACGACGCAATTAGTGCCAGAAAATTATGGTATAGAAGGAAGAAATTAACTCCTGCCACTATCAGGAATGTCAACGGAATAACAAAACAATTGACTTTTGTATAGTGTTTCATAGTTTGTGTGTGTGTGTGTGTGTGTGTGTGTGTGTGTATGTGTGTGTGTGTGTATTCAGAGGACAACCTAGGATGCCACCCACATGTTTTGAGACAATGTCTCTCACTGTGGCATCTCTAATTAGGAGAGGCTGACTGGGCAACAAGCCTGTCCCTGTCCCTGCGGCCCTAGCACTGGATTACAAGTTCATGCCGTCACAACCAGCTTTTAATATGAATACCATGGATCAAACTCACATCATCATGCTTGGGTGGCTGACACTTTACCAACTGCCATAGCTCCCCAGACCCGTGTTTCACAATGTTCAAGGTACTTCCTGAACAGAGTTTAATTAATTCCAAAAATGACCACCATGCTTCCATGATTCTGAGCAATTTTCCACCTCCCTTCATTAAGCTGTGACTGTGTAGTCCATTCTCAGCTGTTATAGCGAACCATCTGAAACTGAGTAATTTATAAGACTTATTTTGGCTAACCATTCTGCAGGCTGAGATGTCACTGAACATAGAGAAGATTGCATTCTTCTTCCCATAGTGGGAACAGAAAGGCAAGCAGGGTGTGTGTGGCAGGGATGAATTGTGAAGGGTGGCTTTACATTTCAACAACCCTGCATCTAACCTGTGACAAAGGCACTAATCCTTTTTGATGTCTAGTTGCCCCTCCAGGTTCACCTCCCAACAATGCTCCAATGGCAATAAAGTTCCCATATAGGTTTGGAGAGTAAAAACTATTTTCAAATCATCGTACAAAGGCTTCAGACTCACGATGCCATTGTGATGGACCCTGTGAGTCAGAGAAATGGGATTGGAAGCCCAGACTTTATCTCCAGAGTTGGTTACGGTGAGATTCCTAAACAGCTCTAACTCTAATCCCTGCTTTCCCCACCATCAGGGCTCTGGATCAGTGGAGTATTGTCTGACAGTCAGGCAGGACCTCGCACGGGATGAGGCAGAGACATGTCCACCCTCTATCCAGCTTACTTAAAATAATCTCACCATCTTTGAGTCACCAAGGTGTAAACACAAGAGAAAAAAATTTTAAAGTATTTTACTGTTGTGGCTAAAATACAATTCCTGTCTATTGTAGGATTCTGCTAAACAACAGCCAAGCATAGTGTGTAGTACAAGTTGCTCCAAGAGGTGGTGTTGGGAAGGGCCCTGGAAGTTGCTGGGGTTAGACCAGCCTGGGAAGCATGCTTGACTCTATCTCAAAGAAAAATAAATAAGGAAAGGAGAGGAAGGAAAGAAATAAATCTGTAAAAGAAAAATGCACAAAGACAAAGCTAAAAGTCCTGCCTAAAGCCCCTGAGCGGCAGGATTCTCTGTTCTGATGTAGGGCTGGTCATATGCCTCCTTGCTCCTCTCTATGAGAACTGGTCACGGCGTATTGTGAGCTGGTTTTGTAATTATTAGATTGTGGACATTTACACATGTCATTAACTAGTTTATGGCATGACTTACCTGTTACCCTTTATCCAATAGCCGGCTAGTAGACAGCTCGTGTTGTTTCTAAACCCTATGTACAGATCAGGCCATGATGAGCTGCCTGGTATGTGTGTCTTCCTGAGTCTCTCTTCAGATGGAGTATGCCTCTAGTGGTGTGGCTAATACCCTGCCTGTACCTCTGCTCTCATTGTATTAAAGATTCAGTTGGGTGTTTCATACAGAAGAGAGAATGTACCATGGAAGACTTCTTTAATGGGCATTGGAAATCTAGGAATCAGAAAAGGACACTGAGTCAGCTCAGAGTGACTGTAGGAAATTCGTCCCACTCTTGGGTGTAGTAGTAGTTAACACTGGTCAATGTGATGCTTGGATAATTTAACAATTTTATAAAATAGATATCTGATTTTAGATTGAGCTAAGTTGACCCTCTGAACAAAATAAAAGTTACTATTGACTCTTACTTAAGGTTCTCCTCTGTGTCACGCCTTCTGTACGGGGGTGGAATGGGCTATCCCAGTTCTTGATTTAGATGTGGGGAAAGCAGGCTTAAGGAAGTGAAGCAACTACGCAAGGTCACAGCCTCCCAGCTGTGCAGATGGGAGCTTGTGCACCCCTGGCAGCATCTGTGTGCTAGTCTCTGTCCCCGTTGCTGCTTCTGTGGACTCACGTTACTATGGGGATGATACCACCCTGGGCCCTGGCTAGAGGACTGCCTTGTTCATGCTGTCAGACCATTTGGAGGCTAAGACTAATTCCATTATGTAGCTGTCTGAAATTAAGCATCTAACAGGGTGCCAAAGTGTGTGTGTGGAGGGGCTTGTCCCCACTCATTGGTCTCTGTCAAGCAAACATCGCACCCTAGTCTCAGAGAGCTGCACAAAAGACCCCTCCAGATGATTAAGGGTTTTTTTGCTACATGTCTGTGAACACCTTCAAGGTCTCTACCACACAAGGAACCCACTCTGTTCTTTCGACAGGTGTAGATACTCAAAAGCTCTTACTTGCAGAGAGCTGAAGTCTGTTCACTGCTCTCTGTCATTCTTGCACAAAACAGCCTTGTGGATGCCCTATGGCAGCTGTCATAGCACCCTCCTTTGGCAGTGCTGAGGTTCTCATGTGCTCATACGCTCTTGCAGGCAGTAAAAGTCCCAAATGCTCTGGCAGAATGCATGAGAAGGGTCCAGATTTATTACTGGGTAAGGAGGCATGACAGAAGGAGGCTGCTTGGTATGTATATATGTGTGTGTGTAGACATGTGTGTGTATATACACATATATATTTGGTATTTTTTGAGGCAGGATTTCTCTGTGTAACCCTGGCTTTCCTGGAACTGAATCTATATACCAGGCTGACCTTGAACTCACAGAGATCTGCCTGCCTCTGCCTCCTAAGTGCTGGGATTAAAGGTATTACACTACCAGTCTGGTTAAGAGCATACATTTTTTATTTTGAATTTTTAAATTTGTGTGTGTGTGTGTGTGTGTGTGTGTGTGTGTGTGTGTGTGTGTGTGCGCGTGCAAGCCCTGGCACTTCTATGGAGATCAAAGACAACTTGTAAGAATCAGTTTCACGTTCCGCTGTAAGGAACTGTGGTGGAACTCAAGTTTTCAGGATAGGCAGCAAGCCCCTTTACCCACTGAGCCATCTTACTGGCCCCAAGAGTATATGCATTTTGAAGTCAGACAAACTTGACTCTGAGTCCTGACTCAGCCATTTCTTGTTGGTGGCTACTGATTGGTTCTGTGACTTTGAGCAAGTTGCTTTCGGGGCTGAGGATCTTCTCTGATGCATCTCGCTGCCCATATGGTACTTTGTGGGCACTGACACCCCCCCCCCCCGTATTATATGAATGTCTAGCTGGCAGTATGGTCTTATAAGAACTCAGTTAGCAAAGGTTTTTAGATCTTGCCTAGGTCCTGTAGTAGGTGTTCCAGAAGTGAGGCCTATGGAGTAATGTTAACTAAAGATGAAAATTCCACTTTGCACAGAGCTGTGAAAATGTCCCTAACTCCTTGGCAGTGACTCTTCTCCAAACTCATCTCATCTCAGAGACCTGTTAGTTATGTAGCGACCGCTCTCTGGAAAGTTAGTGCACTGAAAAGAAAAAAAAAGATGAAACCAACCAAAAACAAAAACAAACAAAGTTGCATCACACTTGAAGTCAGAAGAACTCCATTCATGGTCTCCTTTGCTCTTACTCTGTGATCTGCAGTGGCTGAGCCTTAGTTTTGCCTATCTATAAAATGTGCTCACACACGGGAGCCTGTGGTCCTGTGCCCACTGCAAACCAATAATAATTAAAGCAGCAGAAAATCACAGTTATGGGCTTGTTGGGGAAAAAAGTGACCATGGGGCCAGATAGCTCAGTGGTTAAGAGCACTAACTGCTCTTCCAGCAGGCCAGAGTTCAAGTCCCAGCAACCATGTGGCAGCTTACAACTGTCTGCAATTCCAGTTCCACGGAATCTGACACCTTCCAACACCAATGCACATAAAATAAAAAAATAAATTATATTTTTTAAAAAGCGACCAGCAGAGTGAGAAATTCAGGTGCCATTCACGTGAAATCACAACAGCTGTATGTAACACATCTGTGCCAATTACAAACATCCAGCCTACTGTAACGTAGGTCCAAGAGAAAGAATAGAAGCGAGCTTGTGTAAAGCAGGAATCAATGAATAAAGTCAGCAGGGGCAGCTAGATGACACAGTGGGGATAGAAGCTTGTTACCAAGACTGACAACTCAAGTTTGATTCCTGGGACCTACACAGTGGAGGAGGAAAAATGCCTCTAACTACCACACTGATGTTGTGGCATGCACACACATACCCCCTTGCCCAGTAAGCAAATGTAATACATTTTTTTAATGGCTTTTAAAATGCAACCTAAAGGGTTTGAACACGTCTCTCTAGAGATAAGTAATAGTACTCAACCAATGGTGGGGTCCCACTCTCTTCACAAGTTTATTCTGAGGTACTGCAGGGATCAAGTGTATGAAAACCAAAGTTCACTATTCTTCCTGTCAAGAGCTCCATCTTGGGGAAAGGACCTGATCAGAGTGAGAGATTCCTTTAGCAGGAAGTTGTCACCAGGGTGGTACTTATGAAGTAGGCTTCAGAGCCTGCTGGTGAGAGGACATCAGAGCCGTCATTCTGGAGACACCACCTGATGGCACAGACAGAACCAGACTGTCTGCTTCCATGGATCCACTGCAAACAGTTCACCCGGGTCCTCGGAAGAAGAGACCGAGGCAGCTAGGTGCCTCGGGGGCTTCCACGCCTCACGATGTCCGATTTCGAGACTTGGTCCTCTTCATTTTGGAGAAGAAGATGGGAACAACTCGAAGAGCTTTCCTCATGGAGCTGGCCCGAAGGAAAGGGTTCAGGGTGGAAAATGAGCTCAGGTAGGACAGCCCTGGTCACTTTGCAAGCATGCAGGAGCCCTGAGGACATCCCCAAGGGACCCAAGGGGACAGTTGGCTAAGGGAGACAAGATGAGTGTGGACTAAATGAGATTATATAGAATCTAATTGGTACCAAAAGATAATATTTAAAAAAAAATGTGGCTTCCATGACTGACTCTGAGATTAAGTATCCAGGGGTGATAACCAGAAAAATAGTCAGAAAACTACATAGAAACCACTCGATTCCATTCTGAACCAAACTGAATCAACACCTTCAGGTTCAATTTTTTTACATTGCTACTTTGGAGCAGGGAGGGTGGTCTGATTGGTTCTGACTTACACACACCTGCTCTGCTAAGGGTCTATGGTGGGCTAGGCTGAGGTGACTCATCACGGGTACCTTAATGGCCTTGGTGATGGTTTTCCAAAGAGTGGTCCAAGTGGGCTTCAGGAAGAGGTGCTGGTTAAAGCTGTTTGTCTAGGGGTGACAGATGGCACCCTAGTGTGCTATGATCAGAGTCTAGGCAGGGAGGTGATTGAAGCTACCAGCTACCACTTGGACTTGTTCAGTAAGCACCAATTATCATTATTTTGCGGACTATTCTATACGTTCACTATCTTGACCCAATGAAGAGAATCAAAGCGATTCAGAAAGTCCCATTAAAAGGCCCTGGTGTGCCTGAGGGCTGCAGACAGAAGTGTTGGGGTTACGGTGGGAATGTGGGGGATCGACTCAGTTCACTGCCTGCGACTCTGCAAGCTGGGAGGGGTGCTGAATATACTATGTCAGAGATAATCCCGCTTTTACACTTGGGATTTTGGAAAGTCTTTGAATTTAAAAGAAAATTGCCAAATGTTTCTTGTTGATGAAGTGCTGGCTTTGAGATGTTGAGGAGACACATTTCCAAAGTCAGTACTCAGGAATGTCACACTCCACATGCCCAGCTGAGGGGATCTTTTTAGATCTTTTGCTAAAATGTCCCCAATCAAAAATTCCTGAGGTTCTGGGCTTCTCTCTTTTCTGAGTCTTTGTCACATGGTCTCCTATTATTTTTCTTAAGTCATCACAGCCACTCTCAACTTCATTCCCTGATGTTCTTTTCACACAATCCAGTATTTCAACTCATTTTTTTAGTGTAACTAATCTCTTAGCCTTATGTACAGCATTAGCTTTAAAAGAGAAAGGGATTAGATCGGTAAAGAGGTGGGGGATAAAACAGAAAAACATCTTCAAATAGAAAGTTAAAAACAGAAATAAAAAGTTTTAGCAGCTACCAAGATGCTTTTCATGGTAAAGGGACTAAATAGAGACCAGTAAGGAAAGGGAGAGCCCTCAGGCAGGGTGCCACTCACGCAGAAAGCTCTCTGGTAAAAGGTCCACTCTTCTGGTGGAGGCCCACGGACTGAGTCACCGACGAAGCAAATGGGCTGAGGCAAGTGTCTGGGGTGATGATCAGGAAGCAAGTAACTTGGTTGGCGAGGTGAATCAGAGCGGTGCCCCAGATGCCAGCAGCCAGAGCTATGCCAGCTGCTGGGGAGACAGGAAATGGGTGAGCAAGCCGCTGCTGTGCCCAGGATGGAGCTAAGTTCTCAGGCAGAGAGCACGGACACGTTCAACGTGTGCGTGCTATAGAGGAAGACGAACCACAGGAAGCAGAAACCCCAACACTAACAGAATTTCTGTGCCCCAATAGAGAGTAATTACTGTAGGGAGAACCTTTAGGCTTTACCTCCTGGCGCTGGCCCTTTCCAGACCAGCAGTGCTATACAGCCCCTCCCCCCTTTCTCCCTAACCGTGGCATTCAGACCAATGTTCTGTCTGACGTGATGCTGAGGTGAGAAGGGGGATGTCAGAATCCTTTGATAAACTTCGAGTGTGAGTCTGGTTAAATAGTTGGATCCATTGGCCTGTTCAGCCAGACCTAAAGCAGGTTGTTTCTCCGCCGTATAAACTAGGTCAGACTACAGAAACAAGCAGAACAAAGACAGGAAGGTGTCCATGAAAACGCTATAAGCAGTTATCTGGTGTGGGAGGGTATATGCTCAGATTTTCTGTGTCTTCCAATTTTCTTTTTACAACAGACATACTTTTGTTTGTTGAAACAGGGTCTCTCTAGATATTCTCACTGTCCTCGAACTCACAATGTAGACCAGGCTGGCCTCAAACTCTCAGCGTTCCTCCTGCCTGCCTCCCGAGTGCCTCCATACCTAGTCTTTGACATGGGCGTAAGTCTGTGTCCCTCTTGGAGGCCTGATGCACACGGAGCAGCTTGAACTCAAGCTGCAGATGGTTGTGAGCTGCCCTGTGGGTGCTGGTCACTAAACCTACAAGATGGCTCAGTGGGCACGTGTGTTCCCTCCCCAGCCTGACAATCTGGGAAGGAGGGAGGGAGAAAGAGAGAGAGAGAGAGAGAGAGATTAAGAGAGAGAGAGAGAGATTCTAAGCGCAGGCAAAATGGTTGAGCAGGTTGAAGTCACTTGCTGTATGAGCCTGACACCCAAGATTCAACCCTTGGAACCCCAGTAAAGGAGGAAGGAATCCAGCTCTACAAGGGTGATTTCTGACCTGCACATGTGCACCATGTCATATGCTAATGTGCATATACAATGATAGTAATTACTACTAGTGATGATTAATTAAAAGGAAACATGTCAAGGGTACTGATTGACAGCAATGGCTACACTTCTTAGCTTGAAAAATTAAAACCCTAAGGCAGAGAATGCTAAGCTCTGGAGCAGGCTACTGTCCATTCCATAGCTCCTGTATACTTTTGGCTTCCAAGAGGCTCAGTCTTGGCTCCTACCTTACCTGAGATCCCCAGTGTACTGAACTCTCTGGATTGATTCTGTTCTCTCCAACATGAATGTGTCATTTTGAGTGGAATGCCCAGCTATTCTATGTGCCATAGAAAGCTGGTTCCTAAAACATGAAAGAGAAGAGATGGTTCCTTGGGTAGTCCTGAACATTGAGGAACAGGATATTGAATTTATTCTGTCACCAGCATCCTAGACTTTAGAGCACATTGCTAACTTCAGCACACCTAATACAGGCTCAACAAAGGAACCAAAATCTCCTCTTTTCCATGCTCTGATTGCATCCTGAGTTCCCATAGTGTGAGATACTTGAAAGCTTCCATCTGTCATCTCTCCTTCTCTATAAATACTTCTGCTACCTTCCCCTGTGTCTTGAAGCAAATCACTGTAGTCAAGGCAGAAGGATACGTACCTCAGAAGGATGGCGTTCCATCTTTCTAACCATCCAGGCGCTTCATACTTGCTAACAATACCCAGGTTGTTGTAAATGCACCAGAGGACAGCATTGTCCTGCCAAGTCCATCACAGCTGGCTGCAATGAAAGATGCTGTCTTAGCTGAAACCATCACAAAAGCCTTTGAGTGCTTGCTCTGCGCAATATGTGTGGAGCTCCAGAGAAACAGAATAGAAGACGACATGAGCCTCGCAAGCAAAGAGCTTGCTATGATAGGGAGATCATGAATTGTATCTTGAGTGCTATTATCTTAATTGCTTTTCTTTCTTTTAAAAAAAAATATTTTTATCTTTGTGTATCAATTAATGACTTGCCTCTATGTACATTGTATGTATATATGCATGTATGTGTGTACATATGTATGTATGTGTACCACATGGGTACAGTGCCTTCGGATACCAGAAGAGGGTGTCGGATGGTCTGGAACTGGGTTTACAGATGGTTATGAGTCATGTCACACATCAGCTCTAGGAATCAAACCTGGATCCTCTGCAAGAGCAGCATGTGCTCTTAACCACGGAGCCAACTCTCCAGCCCCTCGGTTTCTCTTCTTGTTCCGATAAAGCACACTGGCAAAAGCAACTTAAGGAAGAGAGAGATTAGAGCTCACAGTCGACAGTCCATCATATCAAGGAAGTCACAGCAGCAGGAGCGTAGGAGAGCTGATCACCTCACACATAACCAGGTACAGAGAGCAGTAAATGCCTTGCATGCTCTCATGTGACTGTAGACAGAATGTGACCAAAAACTAGCTTTAGCCTCTGCAACAACTCATTCCTTTCAGACGGCTTGTAATGGGTGTGTGCTAGCTAGTCTGGCTGCCTCTGCTCTCCCATCTGTTCACTGTTTGACCTTCGCAGTGTGACTTTCACTGGAAAGTCATTATCTCAGAGCATTTGCCTTCAATGCCTACGGGGATCTTGTGGCAATAAAACCCACATTTTCTATTTCAAAAATTATGAGCTTCAAGTTAATGAGAATTTTTATAATACCATTAAAGGTAGTTAAAGAATCAGGCGAGATCCTGACCAAGGCTGGAATAGAAAGCTGTCTCTTTTAATGTTGCTGTGTGTAGATTAGAACCAACCTCAGCTGCCTTGGTCTCAAGGGTTCTAAAACACCTTGGTTGCTCAGAGAACTGGCAGAGCTGGAGTTGGGGTGGGTTAAGCCAGCTTCTTTAAGCAGCTCAGTTTAAGTATAAATATGGCTAATGTCATTGTTTTCAAAATACCCAACCTGACCTCTCCCAGGTAACAAGACCATCCATGAGAGATAAGACTCACACTGGAAAGGGTGGTGGGTAAGGATGGCTGCCTCTCTTATTCATAGAAGGCATCTTTAATTATATGGAGTGAGGCACTGTCAGCCAGGAAGAGAAAGCAAGAACAGGCAGAGTGGTATATAAGAAAAATGTGAAAAATACTCAGAGCTAAGATTTGTGAGTTAATTCCATAATACATAGTTTCCGAACACCTGAGCCCTACCTGACAATCCTAGCAATATTTTGAACTTTACGTGGAATTATACTTGTCATATATATTCTACTTAACATATAATAACTGTATACCTAGGGGTATAGAATAATAATTGAATATGCATATGTTGTATGTAAGTATCAAAGTGATTCTGTCTCTTTATAGCTCTATCATTATAGCCACCTGTCTTAGTCAGGATTTCTATTCCTGCACAAACATCATGACCAAGAAGCAAGTTGGAGAGGAAAGGGTTTATTCAGCTTACACCTCCACACTGCTGTTCATCACCAAAGAAAGTCAGGACTGGAACTCAAGCAGGTCAGGAAGCAGGAGCTGATGCAGAGGCCATGGAGGGATGTTCCTTACTGGCTTGCTTCCCCTGGCTTGCTCAGCCGGATCTCTTATAGAACCCAAGACTACCAGCCCCAGGGATGGCACCACCCACAATGGGCCCTCCCCTCTTGATCACTAACTGAGAAAATGCCTTACAGTTGGATCTCATGGAGGCATTTCCTCAAGGAAGGCTTCTTTCTCTGTGATAACTCCAGCTTGTGTCATGTTGACACACAAAACCAGCCACTACACCTCCACACACTTCCTTCCTAAGTCTCCATTATATAAACAAAGGGCTATTGTGAATTGTGTGTGTGTGTGTATGTATGTATGTTTCAGGAGGGTGAACATTGCAACTTATTTCTTTTAAATGTATTTTGGTTGCCCACCACATATGGCTGATGTGAAGACTACACATCACACACACACCCACACATGGTAGTGTGTCATATTTGCAAATGGTATAGTGTCTTTGCAGCATGTTTTTCATGCACCCATATTTTTGTTGTTTGTTGCATTCTAGGAGCTCCTCCACCCCTGAGAATCCCCAGAGCCCATGTCAGAGCATAGGCAGGGCTTTACCTAGAGGCAGACTAGCGAAGGAGATGCAGGGCAAAGCCAGGCAGTGAGAATGTGTGGCGGGGGCAGCATTACTTGCAAGATGGACCTCCGGCTTCTGCACTTATCCCAGGGTAGGGGCGGGGGTGGCAAAACCCAGAGAGCCCAGAGCAGTTTGCAGCCTCCCTGCAGATCCTCCTCCTTGGAGTGCAGCTATAGCATCTATTTTTAGATTCAGGATAGCTCTAACTTCCTGCAGTCTTGTAGTCCAGACATTCAACATAAAATAGGAAGACAAAAATTATACCCAATGGGGCTTCCTGGGCAGATATGTTATAGAGAGTTTTTTCATTCATATCTCTGCCCCTTGGAGGGATGGTTTGCCTTTCAGTATGGCACCCGTTCAGATACTCCTTCTCTTTCTTGTTGCATGGCACCCATTCAGATAACCCTTCTGTGAGGAGGGTGGAAGGGAGCTGACTGGACAGGGAGCTCCTCTGCTCTGGAACAAACACCGAGTCACAGATTGCAAACTCATGGCGACTCAAGTCCATGGGCTTTGGGTTAAAACAGATCTGTGACCAAATTTCTACCCTGCAGTTATTAGCAGGGAACGGTTTTAATGTCTCCCGGGGCTCTCTCCTCATTGCTATGTGGGTCTGATAATCCCTGTCTCACAGCATTACTAATAAATAAATGTATGACTTGTACGTTTAATATATTTAATATTTAATACTAGTACCTGGTATAAGGCAGTGCTTCCATACTCTTGATATTTTCAATACTGAAGAAACACCTGGAGCTGAGTTCCCAAATCCACATGTCCCTAAAGGGACAGATAATTGTCACTATTCATCGATAAGGAATTGTCAGTGGACCACAGTGGAGGAAGCAAGTCGCCCTGAGATACTGTCTGGTGAGGCTCAGGATTGAACATGAAGAAGTGTTTAGTCAGAGAGAATCATCTGCAGAGGGCCAGGGACAGCCACAAATCCGAAGAAACAATGCCAGCTCTGATTAGACAACAGGAAGACAGTGTTGAGTAGACCCAGTATGAGAGATGAGAACAGAGACAGGACCAGGATGGACGTAGCCTCTAAATTCTCATTTCTTAAATTATTTGTGGTTAAGGACCAGTTTAACAAAAATAAAATCATATTTATCAGTGCTTTAATCTAACCAACAATAATAAAGCTGGTTTGGCAATGTCAGGTGGAGGAGAGTGGGTCTCCTCATTCTGGAAGCTCCTTTTACCGATAACTTTGCCTCGTATCTCCAGTGATTCGGTCACTCACATTGTGGCAGAGAACAACTCAGGATCAGACGTCCTGGAGTGGCTCCAGCTGCAGAACGTCAAAGCCAGCTCCGAGCTCGAACTCTTGGACATCTCCTGGCTGATTGAATGCATGGGAGCCGGGAAGCCAGTGGAGATGACAGGAAGACATCAGCTTGTTGTAAGTGACCCCTTTGCTGGCTGGCCACTGGCATGGGCGTCAGAATCCACAGACTTGGGTCTATGACAGTCTTTTCTCACGGAGTCCACTTAGCTCTGGTGGGCATCCGTTTGCTCCTCTATTATAAAACAATAATGCCCACCTCCTGAGATGCTGTGGAAATTGAAGTAACATGCATAAATGGTGCACACTTCTGACATATTAATAGATGGGAACTATTTTCTTTTTTCTTTTTTTTTTTTTTTTTTGGTTTTTCGAGACAGGGTTTCTCTGTATAGCCCTGGCTGTCCTGGAACTCACTCTGTAGACCAGGCTGGCCTCGAACTCAGAAATCCGCCTGCCTCTGCCTCCCAAGTGCTGGGATTAAAGGCGTGCACCACCACCGCGCGGCTAACTATTTTCTTTTAAAAAAAGAATTTTTAGTTTGTGTGTGTGTGTGTGTGTGTGTGTGTGTGTGTGTGTGTGTGCGCGTCTGAGTCTGTGTATATGCGTGTGCACATGTGTGCAGGTGTCCACAGAGGCCAGAAGAGAGCAACAGATCGCCTGGAGAAGGTTGTGAGCTACTCAGGTCTTTGGCAACAGTAGCACTCAGTCTTCACCACTGACTCATCTCTCCAGCCCCATAACAAGAGCTATTTTTATGAACACATTCATACACACTGATATTTCAGAATATCAGCCTCAAAACTCAGAAAAGTAAAGAGTTTCTTTTTTCTCATTCTAGTAATTCATGAAAAAAATTAAAGAATATGACTTCTTTTTTTTTAAAGATTTATTTTATTTTATTATATGTAAGTACACTGTAGCTGTCCTCAGACACTCCAGAAGAGGGAGCCAGATCTCGTTACGGATGGTTGTGAGCCACCATGTGGTTGCTGGGATTTGAACTTATCACCTTTGGAAGAGCAGTCTGGTGCTCTTACCCGCTGAGCCATCTCACCAGCCCAGAATATGACTTCTTAAATCTAAATCTATTACCAATAATGCTAGAGTCTCTGCACTTGGGAGGCAGAGGCAGGAGAATTTCTGAGTTCGAGGCCAGCCTGGTCTACAGAGTGAGTTCCAGGACAGCCAGGGCTACACAGAGAAACCCTGTCTAAAAAAAAAAAAGTCTCTGTAATACATAAAGGAAACAAAGAAAATAAAATTTAATTGCTGGTTATATTTTTAAAAATTTTTTATTGGTTATATTTTTTATTTATTGACATTTCAAATGTTATTCCCCTTCCCAGTTTCCCCTCCACAAGCCCTTATTTTCTCCCCCCACCATCCTCTGCATCTATGAGGGTGCTTCCCCACCCGCCCACCCACTCCTGCCTCAGTGCCCTAGCATTACCCCACCTTGGGTCATTGACCCTCCACAAGACCAAGAGGCTTCCCTCCCAGTGATGCCCAATAAGGCAATCCTCTGCTACATATGCAGCTGGAGGCCATGGGTCCCCCCATGTGTACTCTTTGGTAGGTGGTTTAGTCCCTGGGAGCTTTAGGGGTTCTGGTTGGTTGATATTGTTGTTCTTCCTATGGGGTTGCAAACCCCTTCAGCTCCTTCAGTCCTTCGCCTAACTTCTCCATTGGGGTCCCTATGCTCAGTCTGATGTTTGGCTGCGAGCATCTGCATCTGTATTGGTCTGGCTCTGGCAGAGCATCTCAGGGGACAGCTATACCATGCTCCTGTCAGCAAGCACTTCTTGACATCAGCAATAGTGTCTGAGTTTGGTGTCTGTAAATGGGATGGATTCCCAGGTGGGGCAGTCTCTGGATGGCCTTTCCTTCAGTCTCAGTTTTGTGATTTCAAATATATATATCCTGCACATACTTAAGATGTCACAATGAAATTCGTTTTCCAGTGTAATTAATATGTATTAATAAGAACAATCATACATGTCTGTGACTATACACTAGACAGGTATGCAACACATTTTTGAGACCTCTATGATTTTGTCCTCTTCCAGAGACAATCATCATGAATTGTCTTAAATGTTTTCTCTATATTTGAGAAAATATTTATAGTTGTATGTACACTTACTCTTGGCTAATTAACTGTCGCTCAAAATGGATGCTTATGCTTTGGTGTAGGTGAAAAGAAGCTCTTCCCAGAGTCCTGTCCCGGGCTCCCAGGATGTTCCAGCGCCTGCTGTACAGAAGATCTCCCAGTATGCTTGCCAGCGAAGAACTACATTAAACAATTACAACCAGCTATTCACGGTAATGAGGGTTTCTCAAAACCCAGGGCAAAAGGGGGCTTGAGGCTTCATTCCCTGAGTCAACAAGTTAAGTTATGATTTTTCTGGAGATCTGAGAATGCTTCTCCATGCTTACCCACCTAACCTGACCTCTGGTTCTTCGTCAAGCGGGCCTCTGTTTTCATAGGCTCCCAGCTACTCAGGGGTCAGGGTTCACCAGGGTGACACACTCAGGAGAGTGTCAAGCCCGGCACTTCTCATCTCTAACTTTCAAGCTGCATCTGTGAGGAAGAGCCGGAAATGGATGGCAGCCACTGAACCCACGGAAGCACAGCTGCATTCTTGGGCGAGGAAGGCAACGTGCCTCACCTTAAATAACCCTGGCTCTGGGTCTGAGTGACGAACACAGCCTTCATCCCACAAGCACCAGCTGTGTTTTCTGACCACACTAAGAGACCTGAATGTCTCAGGAATGTGACAGAACCCTAGCTACAGACTGGTCCAGAAGACAGAAAAGGGTTATACCCAACCCAGTCATGACTGCTGGGACACTATGGACACCAGGTCACTACTTGATTAAACTGTTTCTAAATGTCTAATGATACTGAACTCAGTTTCCTCATAAATGCATTAGAAGGATGCAAAGATACAGGAGCTTGATTGATCCTGACTCCAAAGGCACTCCATTAGTAAAGAGGAAAGGAGGGACTTGCGAGTGACTCCCATGAGCAGACCTGCTGACCTGGTTTTGTTGTTTTAGGATGCCCTTGATATCCTGGCTGAAAATGATGAGCTAAGAGAGAATGAAGGTTCTTGCCTGGCATTCATGCGAGCAGCCTCTGTACTGAAATCTCTACCATTCCCCATCACCAGCATGAAAGACACAGAGGGAATTCCTTGCCTAGGGGACAAGGTGAAGGGTATCATAGAGGTAAGGGAGAAGTGGAATTTGCTATATCTCCAAAGAGGTGAAGGGGAGACAGAACAGATCACATGAGTATGGGCTCTCTCCTCTATTTATCTATAAATGCATATATGGATATAACAAGAAAGATATATATGGGTATAGACATATAAAATCCATACCCAAACATGATCCCAGTAGGACGACTTTCTCAGGCAGTGATTTTTACTAGCAGGGAAAGACTCGCGCCTTAGATCTCAGAGCAGCAGAATATTCTGCTTTCTACCCCAGACTGGGTGGGAGGCTCGGTCTCCCTCAGCGCTTCCTGTCCAGCACAGGGTGATGTTCAACGGGCTGATTCTGCATCTCTACGTTCTCAGGAGAGACTGGGCAGTAGTTACATGTTTAGTGACATTTAAGGACTTCCCAACAAGGCATGGTTATCATCTAGTAGCAAGTTTCAATCTAACCAAATGCAAGGTACGTTCTTCTAGAAAAATATCGGAGCTCAAGACAACAGAGACTAGACCTCATAAGGACCTGATAATGACCAGCTTTTCAGTGGGCCAACATTTCAGTGGTTTGAAAAGCCCTCTTAGCTCCACAACAAATCAATTGAAAAGAAAATGATCAGGACTATTTGAACAATGCTTGTCAGAGAATATTTTGTCTTAGAGTCTCTAGGTTCAGATCTTTATCCTTCTGTATCCTTGTCTGAGATTATAAAGGTCTTGGATCTATGGTAAACCAAGAATTTTTTTTCAAGATTACAAGGAAATTCTTGCTTTCTCCAGATCAGCCAGAGAAAATCCTCAAGTTTCAGGAGAAACCAGTAGTCGGGGCTGTAGGTTTGAGGCTGGCACTTCGATTATACAGGGACATAACTCAAAATCTTTTGTTCACCCCCTCCTTGCAGGGAATTATTGAAGATGGAGAAAGTTCTGAAGCTAAAGCTGTGTTAAATGATGAGCGATATAAATCCTTCAAAGTAAGTGATTGTACCTTTGTATACTGGGGAGGGGGGTGTTTTGTTTTATTTATCCTGTTGTTTGCTGTGGATGGTTATATAACTCAGGCTGCCATACCAAAATGCCACAGACTGAACTGATTAGTCATAGACATTTATTTTCTGTCAGTTCTAGAAGGAGAAAGTTTACATTAAGTTTCTGTGTGGAGGACTCTGTGGTTTTCAGTGGCTGGCCACCCTCTTGCTGCTGCCCTGACATAGCAGAGATAGAGATGGACAAATGCTTGTTCTCAGCTAGCTTTCTTTATTCTTACATTATTGTGTGAAGCACGACTCCTTGCTTAGGGAATGACACTTTCCACAGTGGGCATCCTACATCAATTAACAGACATGCCTACAGGCCAAGGTAGTATGGATAATTACTCATTAAGACTCCTTTCCCCGGAGATTCTAAATTGTGTCAAGTTGACAGTTAAAACTACCCAGCACATCCCACAGAGACACCACATGCCAAGACTTACCTATCATACTGATACTACCTACCAAGAATCTGTCACTCATGGTTACAAATGTCAAAGGGACACAAGGATTCAGATAGAGCAAACATGGTCCTGAAGCACAAACTCTGTCTGAAAAATCCCTCATTGCACCTTGATTTCTGGGACTTAGAATTGACCACCCTCCAATTTTTTTTTTACCTTTGAGTTTATGGTACTCTGGCCAGTCCATTCAGTTCATAAGTGATACAGGGCCTAACATATGGCCAGAACAGGAGCTAGGCTCAGAGTAAGGACAGACCAGGGTTGAAGTTTGTACTTTGCCGTTATCTGCTTGTAGATGGGGTGAGTTTGCTGAGGATCTGTAAGCAAAATTTACCTCATGAGTCTCCTTCCACCAAAGTTGTGGTTCAGGACTTCATGTAAAAGACTGCAAAATCTGAAGACAGACAGACAGATAGCTTCTCATACAGACACAGAACAGGCAGTCTGTCTCCTTACGCAAATGTCCATCTGTCTCTTATCTCTGTTTCGCTTTGTGACACTTTGATTACGGAAGGATCCTTCAGAAACAAAAAGCCTCTGAACGTTTCCATCCCCAGGCTCAAGAGAGAGCTCACTAAAGCGCAGAGAACCTGAGTAAGAGTCCCAGAGCCAACAAAAACCTGAGTGTGTTGGCGCACGCACATTTTAAACCCAAGCACTGAAGAGTTAGAGAGAAGCAGTTCCCTGAGGCTCACTGGACAATCGTCCCAGCCTCAGGTTGACTTCTGGTTTCCAAATGCACAGTTATGAATGTCTGTGCAAGTACACACACACACACACACACACACACACACACACACTCCCCATTCCCTTTATTTCCATTTCCAGTTTTCAAGAGAAACTGGGCCAAAGGTTTGCTTATATTTCTTGTTCCTGGCCTGAGACTTTGGAAAGCGTCACTCTGTTGTCATAGCAATGATTTGGGTGGATAACAGCCTGCCTTTCCCTCCCTTTCAGCTCTTTACCTCTGTGTTTGGCGTGGGACTGAAGACAGCTGAGAAATGGTTCAGGATGGGTTTCAGAACTCTCAGCACAATACAGTCAGACAAAAGCCTGAAGTTTACACAAATGCAGAAAGCAGGTAACGGTCTCAGGGAAGTCACGGGTCATTCTGGGCTTGTCAGGGTTGAGTGACATGGAAGCCAGTTCGACTTGCTCCACACCTGGGACTCGGGTAAATCTTGGTTCCAGCACTTGTCACTGAGTGGTCTTGAGTAAACTAGTTAAAACCTTGAGCCTTAGTTGTCGTCGCACTGGTGAACCTAAGCTAACCAGGGACTAGATCAGCTTGCACAAAGCCCTGAGAACATGAGAACAAGGCCTCTTCCTGGGGCGCTATGGTTCCCTTTATCCAGACGTTACAGCAGAGTGGGCACTGTCCTGATTCCTACAGACACACCTAGACACTTGGGTCTGGCTGTCTCCCTGTGTAAGAAGCATGCATGAAGATTCAAGGACAGAAGGGTAAGCTGACGTGCAAGAAGGAAAGAGGAGTACTGAACAAAGTACACTCTCGATGGGTTGGTTCACACTGGGAGTGTGCGCTAGGGGCTGGAAAACGGAAGAGAAAGGGGAGGAAGTCTATTCACAGCCTTGATCTGTCCAATCAGAGCCCTGTAGCCTAGGAAGAGGCAAGAGTCCAGAGTGGAGATGGAAGAGCTCTCACTACCATTTGAAGGTCTGGCAAGCCCTGCGGCTGCCACGTCAGACAGTTCACTGCCTTCCATGGACAGTGCTGGTACCTTTTCCAGAAATGAGGAGATGCAATTCATAGCCTCTTCTAAATGTGTGAAAATTTTAAGTGTTTCCTATTAAGATACAATAAAAATAGAGTAAAATTGTCCTTCAAAAGGGAGTCACTGCTATAGTTCCCTAGCTTCTGGGGTTATGGAAAATGTGAAGTTATCAAGTGTTTAATATGGAAGTGGTAGAGTCTTCTACCAGAGGATACTGGGTATGCGCAATGAGTCAACAGCTATCTTCTGTTTAAGTGATATTAGAAAGACAGACAGACCAAAAATGATATCACAAGAAATGGTAGATGAGTTGAATCATATCTTGGGGGTCCCACCAATGACACTATAGAAAACCTCTATTAATCTTATAAGCCTGTTAAGTTCTTTATAAAAACATTTTTATTTATTTTTAGTTTATGTATATGGATGTTGTCTGCATGTTTGTCTATGTACCACATTCTTCCAGTGTCCAAGGAGACCAGAAGAGCTCCCTTGGAACTGAAGTTACAGATGGTTGTGAGCTGCCATTGGGTGCTGGGAATCAAACCTGGGTCTTCTGGGAGAGGAGCTAATGCTCCTAGCTACTGAGTCATCTCTCAATTTTGATGATTTCTGAGTGATTATTAATAAGCTTTATATAATGCCACACAGAAAATAAAAGAGTCTAAGAAAAAACATCTAGTATTTCTACTCTGGATGCCAGAAAGTGTAGTCTAGTAAGGGTGTTTGACACCAGCTCTAGAGATGCCGTTAAAGAGAAATGTATATGACTATCAAACCTAAGGGCATGGAGATGGTTTGGAATGATAGTGAGGACTCCTAACACTTAGAGCAGAAGTGGGGAGCAGCGGAATAGTTTCTCAGAAAGCCCTAAACTGGTAATGTCCTGTTTCAGCATCTTGAGTGCTAGCAATGCAGGTTGAGGTGCTGGCTTACAGCCACACATTCTTTAAAAGTCGTAACCTCACGATCTTGCACATTATCCAGTGAGTGAGCATAGGGATTTCCTGACACCACCTGAGGTGTACTTGAGTGCCAGTGATGATGGCAATGTCTGTATTTATTAGAGCCTAATGGAATATTGCTTCTTAGATCAAATACACACACACACACACACACACACACACACACACACACACACAAAGCATCCATGTCCCAATCAAAAGGCAACTGTTGACAACAGAAGAAGAGAAGTTTATATCGTGTCAGTTATCGATATGAAGATGGCAGATCCTCAAGCAACTGGCTTGGTAGCAACAAGTGACAGCTGGATTAGCATCACCATCTTTTCCTGGTCCTGTCAACACAGTTATGCAACTGTCCCGTTTAGAGATTACAGATGACTTTGAACTTGGTAACTGTTTACAGTGTGCTCAAGCCAAATGACTTTCTGGCCATGTCTCATCCTGGGGTGAGAAACAGGAGCCAATCAGCAGCTTTTAGAGAAGTACATCTCCCTCCTGTTTGTAGAGTGGCATTTGGGTCCCTTAAATGGAAGTTCAGCGACTTGTATGGAAGCATGACTATTATCAGGCTCTGACTCTCCCAGACATGCCCAGCTTCCCACCAGTACTTTACCCCAATCCTTGGAGATAAACCTCCTTCCCTCTCTGCCTCCCTCCCACTGCTCTGTGGTGACAGCCAAATGCTCTGCTCTCCCTTGTGACTCTGCTTCTGAACGGTCATTGGTTCATAGTCCTCAGGCCAGGAAGCAGCATGTCAGCCCCTCGAAGGCACTTTACACTTTGCTTTGGACACTAACCCACCATCTTCCTCCCACTGTCTTTTCTAATGAAGCCATCACTGCCAAGTTCTGAATTTTCCTATCCCCCTTTAAATAGTATGGCATAGCTTGTTGGTCAAGAAGGCTGGACACAGTGCTAGATACATGGAATCTCAGCACTTGGGAGGTAGAGGAATTAGGAGTTCAGAGACATCTGGGCCTTTCCTCGAAGAGGAGGAGGAGGAAGAGGAAGAGGGGGAAGAGGAGGAGGAGGGGGAGGAGGCATTGGATTTCGATTATAATATCAAATAGGAACAATTTAGATTCCAGAAGGATCTGAATACTTTCCACTTGATATGAATATTGTAGACTTCTCCATGAGAAGTCAAAGCTCCTTTGTAACCATAAAAAACCCACACGCAAGTGCGCAAGGCAATGCCATAGATCACTGTGCTCTGTACAGCGTCTGGCCAATGCCTAAGAGCACTGTATGAGACAGCATCCTCTCCTATCGACGGCCGGTCCTCTTACGTGTGCCTTTCTCTCCACTGGCTGGTCAGGATTCCTCTACTACGAAGACCTTGTCAGCTATGTGAACAGGCCAGAAGCAGAGGCTGTCAGCATGCTAGTTAAGGAGGCAGTTGTGACATTTCTCCCAGATGCCTTGGTCACCATGACTGGGGGTTTCCGCAGGTAAGTGATGTAGCTTTTTTTAGAACCCCTCTTCTACCTGCCTCTGAAATGGTGCAAAAGGCCTGTTCTGACCTGGAACCAACCTCACTCTGTAGCTTTGGCTCCTGCTGCCTGTGCTTCATGTCAGAGCCCCAAATAGCTTGACACCCGCACACAGAGCTGTTTCTTACCTCTGAGACTTTGCTCAGGTGAAACTTTCTCTACGGTTTTGTGAATTTGGTACTCATCTGACTTGACAATTCCTTCAGATTCAATTTAGATGCTGCTGCCTCCAGGAAACCCTCCCCGACTCCTTCTTACTCTATTCAGGGCTAGGAACCTTCTTCTGTGCTTCCCAGATGCCTACGGCACCATGTGTGCTTTCCCTGTGGAGCTTGGTTCCCACGGAGACCAGGGAGTGAACCTGATCACTAAGTAGATGCTCAAGAAACTGGTTGAGTCAAAGAAAGCTCAATGAACAAGTCTTCAGACATGAAATCTTCAGGTGGATATAAATGCCTCCATTTCAGAAAAGGGGCTTGTCCCTCCACTTCTTCTGAGATCTTACCTGGTCACTCGCATCAAAGAGGACTAAACCTAAGAGAATTTTCTGGGCTGGGTCTGTCACTCAGCAGAGTGGCTACTTAGCATGGAGGGAACCTGGCTTTGATTCCCAGTATCCAGTAAATCAGGTATGGTGACATATACCTATAATCCCAGCACTTGGGAAGCACAGGCAGGAAGATAAGAGGTCCAGGGTCATCCTCAACTTCAAAACGTGCTCAAAGCCAGTCTGTACCATATAAGACTCCACCCTTTAAAAAAATGACGAAGAGAAATCTCTTAAGCCGTACCATAGATCCAAGAAGGCTCCTTGTTACTTGCTTTCCATCCATATACAACAACACACATTCTGGATAAAGTTTTTTTTTTCTGTTACAAATTTGTTTTGCAAGAAGTGGTTTGTACAACCAGGAACAGCTGGTTTTAAAATGTTATGAATATTTTGAACCACAATCCTCACACTTGGAACTCAGTAACAAAGAGATTTGTTTTTAAGTGAAAGGCTAAAAGTCCAACTGATTTCCCTTTTGTGCTTTTTTTTTTTTCAAATTAGGGGTAAGATGACTGGACATGATGTAGACTTTCTAATTACCAGCCCGGGAGCCACAGAGGACGAAGAGCAGCAGCTCTTGCATAAAGTGACAGACTTTTGGAGGCAGCAGGTAAGGAGGCCAGATGGCACCTGCCATTTAAGGCTGGCTTAGCGTTGATTTCTGCTTGTTTCTTTTCTCTCTCTCTCTCTCTCTCTCTCTCTCTCTCTCTCTCTCTCTGTGTGTGTGTGTGTGGTAAGTATGTTATGTTTGATATTTATGTGTGTGTACTGCTGTGCATGTGTATGATGTGTGTATGTTATGCATTGTGTGTATGTGATGGTGGGCTGAGCATGGGCTGAGCTCACTGATGCACCAGAGAGAGAAGACCAGATAAAGTGAAAACTAGAAGGGGCTGGAGAGATGGCTCAGCGGTTAAGAGCACTGACTGCTGCTCTGGAAGAGGTCCTGAGTTCAATTCCCAGCAATCACATGGTGGCTCACAACCATCTGTAATGGGATCTGATGCCCTCTTCTGGTGTATCTGACAGCTATATTGTACTCACATAAAATAAGTAAATAAATCTTTGGACAGTGGCGGCACATGACTTTAATCCTGCTGGGAGGCAGAGGCAGGCAAATTTCTAGTTCGAGGCCAGCCTGCTCTACAGAGTGAGTTCCAGGACAGCCAGAGCTATACAGAGAAACCCTGTCTTGAAAAACCAAAAACAAAAAACCAAAAACAAACTAGAAATAGCCAGCCCCAGAGCCATGAGATTTATAAATGAAAGCTAGATTTCAGATTCAGATCCAAATTCATCTGTGAGACCATTCCCTGTCCCCCTGTCCTTCTCAGGAAAAGGTGCACAGGAGAACGCCTTCAGTGATAGCAAGATAAGAGAAGCTGTGACATGAGTCAGGATACTTGCCTGATTCTCTGCTCCAAGAGGTGGGAGTGGGGGACGTGGGGGTGGGGGTGGGGTCCCACTCGCTCATGTGGTCGGTCACCCCTGGAGTTCACAGAACTTCTGGGAGATTAAAAAATGTTGAGTCTACAGGTCAGAACCAACCACAGTGGTTCTCACTTCTCACCTCAGCCATTCAGGAAGCTGAAGCATGAGTTCCATTCCAGGCTACCTAGAACCAAAAGGAGTTTAAACTGGCCATGACCTTGGGTTCTGAATTCATAGGTTCCACTGGCCTCAGATAGGAAAAGATACCGAGAGAGAAAGAAAGAAGGAAGGAAAGAAAGAAAGAAAGAAAGAAAGCAAGCGAGTGCTATACTGAGTATCTATAGGCACCTCCTATGACAACAGTGAATGCATTTATATAGTATTAGGTAATTAATCTAGGAGTGACTGAAAGTCTGTAGGGATGTATGTGGCTCATATATAAACATTTTTACCACTTTGCAGGAAGAACTTGAGCATCTGTTGCTACAGTAATGACTGCTAGATAACTGAGGGATGACTGAAGAATGACTGTGGGATGACTGAAGGATGGCTGAGGGATGACTGTGGGATGACTGAGGGATGATTGGGGGATGACTGTGGAATGACTGAGGGATGATTGGGGGATGACTGTGGAATGACTGAAGGATGGATGAGGGATGACTGATGGATGACTGCTAGATAATTGTGGGATGACTGAGGGATGACTGAGGAATGACTGTGGGATGACTGAAGGATGGCTGAGGGATGACTGATGGATGACTATGATATCACTGCGGGATAACCAAGGAATCATTAAGGGATGACTGAGGAATCACTGATGGATGACTATGGGATCACTGAGGGATGAGTGAGGAGGGATCACTGAGAGATGACTGAGAGATGACTTCCCCCACTTGAGTTTGAATACTAGATTGGTTCCTCTGAAGAGAAGATGGGAAGGAACTGAAAACAAAGGTCAAGAATCCTGGCTGGAGGACTCCTCATCCAACCTCCTAACAACACTTCCTGCTCTTACACCATTGCTTGGAGTAGCCTATGGTTAATTGGTCCACTAAGTTAGAAGAGGTAGAGCCTCCTCCTTGTATGAAGCAAAGCTGAACTGCCCTAACACCTCCCCTTTCCCCCATGCCCCCAACCACCATAGCCTGGGAACAGAGAGAAGGAATGGCAGGGACAGCTCCTTCCTAGCCTGGCCACTGAGCTTCTAATAGGAAGACAACCATGGGCAGCCATGGCCGAGCCTGAGCCCACCCTCAGAGCGGTTCCAGAGGAGAGAAATCACACTGAGAGACACGGGACAGAAAGGGGAACCGAAAACAGTAGGGACACCCAACAGAAAGCTGGCCTGGAAAGCTAGGGCCACATCTGAGGTGGTTCCTGGCTCCACTGCAGACAGCACCCAGAATCAGATGGAACGCCCCAGTCAAAGCCTCGCCAAGTTCAAGGTCGATTCACCCTAGGAATGACTGAAGGATTAATGAGGAATCACTGAGAGATGACTGAGGACTAAGGGATGACTGAGGGATGATTGAGGGATCACTGAGGAGGGATCACTGAGGGATGACTGAGAGATGACTTCCCCCACTTGAGTTTGAATACTAGATTGGTATTCAAACTCAATCTGCCAAGTGCTGCCCCTCCTCCCGCCATGTGCAGCACAGGAACCCCTAGGGGCTGGTGCTTGCCTGGCATTCCTTTGAATTACTTATTAACTTTCTGGACAGAAACTTGAGATAAAGCAGGCTTCGTGGCCTTCTCCCACTGCCTCCGAGATGGAGAGAGGATTCTTTCAGGGCTGGGGTGTACTCAGTGGTAGAGAGCATAGCTAGCAAATACAAGTCCCAGGTTCAACCCTCAGCATTGCAAAACCAACACAACAACAGATGTAACAGCTCACCATGCCCCACACTGGGTCTGGGATCCCAGACACAACCCTTTGATCCAGCCCAGACAACCGACATGCAGGGAACAGTGTGGATTTCTGTTCACAGTGGCTTTGCTTTTAAAGGAGCAAAGTTGTCTCTCAGAAGCAAACAAGGAGAGATGGAGGCTCTAAGGTTTTATAACTGGGGACTTTGGGCTTAGCCTTTCTCGTGCAGAAATTCCTTCTCTGTAGAGAGAGTCATGTATTACCTCCTCTCCCAGATGCTGGATGAGGAAGAACAAAAACGCATCCCAGTTTGTTCCGTTCTGAAGAGGCTTTCTTAAGAGCACTGTACTATCACATGGGTGCCCCCCCAGCCCCCGAGGACCCTTTCTAAACCCTCCCATTGCTTTTCAGGGGCTGCTTTTGTACTGCGACATCATAGAGTCAACCTTTGAAAAGTTCAAGCAGCCTAGCAGGAAAGTGGATGCCCTCGACCACTTCCAGAAATGCTTCCTGATTCTGAAGCTGCACCACGGGAGAGTGCACAGTGCGGAGAGCCGCCAGCAGGAAGGAAAGGGCTGGAAGGCCATCCGTGTGGATCTGGTCATGTGCCCCTACAATCGCAGGGCCTTCGCCCTGCTCGGATGGACCGGCTCCAGGGTAAGAGCTGTCTGCTAATAGCTCTCCTGGCTCAGGGAAGAAAGCTTCCCCTGCAGGGCAGAAAGCTGAGAGAACGAAGGGACCATGCCCCCAAGCCTCTAAACTGGGGCATGGTATGGACACATGGTCACACAAGTTAGATTCTTTTAGATTCCCAATGTATGGATCACCAAGCCAGAAGCAGTGGCCTTACCTAGGGACAGGTTAGATTTATAAATTCTCCACTACATCAGAGGCTCTAGGCAGCTAAGCCCTGACATGTTTGTAAAAACCCCAGGTAACTGAGAGGTATCTTAGGGGAGAGCTACTGAAAGCCAGGAAGTGGCAGGGTGGTGAGTAGCTCAGATGGATTTGGGTCCTAGACCTGCTGAAGGACCCAACCCTGCCTCTCCAGGAGATCTTGGACAAGTTTCCTAAGGCTTACAAGATAGATGGGAGTGGCGCCCCCTGGGGGCAGCAGTGCACAGCTGCACTGTGGTACTGTGGCTTCCACCTGCTGTTTACCCTCCTTTGAAGCAGAAGACCACGTGCTCCCCCCACCCCCCACCCCCCCCGGTCTCCAATGCTGCTCTAAGAAACCAGTGAGGGTTTAAAAAAGAAACTTCGGGATCCAAGAGGCTGAAGCTGCTCTGTCCCGGGTTGCGCTGCTTTCAGGTAAATAACACTCCCCCAGCCTTTTAATAGCGGCGCTAACCTCACAGGGCTCTGTGGAGGACTCTCTGGGACAGCAATTGTCCGCTCCTCCTTTTGGCCAGGCTCCTGTTAAGCGTCTGTGGTCATGCAGCCTCTGGGGCTCAGGATTCCTTAGTTAGGATTCTGATTGCTGTGACAAAATACCACGATCAAAGACACTTGGCAACGGAAGGGTTTATTCTACTGACATTTCTTTTTTCTTTCTTTCTTTCTTTCTTTCTTTCTTTCTTTCTTTCTTTCTTTTTTTTTTTTTTTTTTTTTTTTTTTTTTTTTGAGACAGGGTTTCTCTGTATAGCCCTGGCTGTCCTGGAACTCACTTTGTAGACCAGTCTGGCCTCGAACTCAGAAATCCGCCTGCCTCTGCCTCCCGAGTGCTGGGATTAAAGGCGTGCGCCACCACGCCCGGCTCTGACATTTCTTTATCACTGCTCATCATCAAAGGAAGTCAGGACAGGAACTCAGGTAGGGCAGGGACCTGGAGGCATGAGCTGACGCAGAGGCCATGGAGGAGTGCAGCTTACTGGCTTGCTCTCCGTGGCTTGCTCGGCCTGCTTTCTCATAGAACCACCAGCCCAGGGATGATACCACCCACAATAGACTGGGCCGTCTCCCATTAATCACTAATTAAGAAAATGTCCTACAGCTGGATTTACCAGGCATTTTCTCAATTTAGGTTTTCTCCTTTCACATAACTCAAGCATGTATCAACTTGACACAAAGCTATCCCACACAGCACAACTCTCTTGACCATTCTGCAGCCATTTTGGTTTTTAATCACCTTCTTCCAGCCCTCGCTCGCCTGGCAGCCCTGCTCAGTATGGCCGCAGCACTGGCTTCCTATGGGCCCATAGTTTTCTAATTTCTTGTTATTATAAACCATCTGTGTGCCCAGTTAGATTCTGCTCCCGAGGAACTGGCACTCTGCAGGTATTTGGCAGGTGAACGGAATTTCTCTCTGCATGCACAGAAACACTCTTGGCCTTGGCCGAGGAGTTCAGGAATGTTTCTCACTCCCAAACCACGTAGGGCAGGGAACCCAGGGTGGCCCATCATTGTCTGCATATAACCAACCCCTGTTACACCTCCAGCCACTCCCATTGCTGGGAACCAGTGTTAACTGTGGGCAGATGCTGTGCAGTCAAGAGCTGAGGTGAGCTAAGCAGGACCCACAACTTCCCAGACCCGTGCTAGTGAAACTGCTTCCTCAGCAATTATTCCACAAAGCTGGTTCTACAAAGCTGCTATAAAGGGCTTCTGGGAGGCAATGTCTCACCCAGCCCCAGAAACTTGCCAGTGGAGAGGAAATGAATTCTTGCTGATAGAGGGTGTGACTGTCCCAAACGGTCTGCCTAATTCCAGGGAAAAAGACAAAGTTCTGGACCTCGAAGTTTCCAGGTTTCTCTCAGGAAACCAGCAGCATTTGTGATTCACTGTCCTTGTTTCTAGTGTTTGCTGGTCACTGGTGCTAGGCTTCAGATTCGCTCCCTGAAGCCTCAGGGTGTACTCCTGATCATGACAGATGTCATTGTGGGGCAGGCAACTCTTCACAGAATCTCAATATGAGTGGACATCAAAGAGGAAGGGACCTTGACGTTCACTCTCTCCACCTTGGGATAAAGCAAGGTTCAGAGAAGCTACGTAGTAAGGACACATAGATAGGCATAATATCTGGGCCAAGATCTCCCCACTCCTCACCCTCTATTTTAATAATGATATTTGAAACTTAAAATGATTTAGGCCACATTTTCCTCTGGACCAGGTATTATTCTAGAAACAACGCTCACACTGTTCATTTATCCACGCAACAGATATTTACACATCGCCTGTGGCCTGCTGGACAGTGATTGACAAGGTCCAAGCCAGTCAGCTTCTTGTTCACACTGAGTTTCTGTTCTAGTACCAGGACCCAAGAGCTCAGCCACCCAGGTGCTTTGCCCTGGGGAAGAAAGTCACCCCAAGAATTTATGTTAGAGACGGCACTTTCAAACACCCAAGGGCTTTGGATAGCTCTAAACACCGTGTACCAGAAATAATATGGACTAGACCGTAATTTGTTTTAATTCTCTTTGTAGCAGTTTGAGAGAGATTTGCGGCGCTATGCCACACACGAGAGGAAGATGATGCTGGACAACCACGCTCTGTATGACAGGACTAAGGTAGTGTTCCCTTCTGGTGACAGGCTTAAGGTAGTGTTCCCTTCTGGGGGTGGGTGACTGACCTTACCTGTAAGCCTTTCCCTTGAACAGATTTTCTAAAACAATATTTATTACATTTATTTATTTATCTTACAGTGGGGAAAGTGAGTCAGGGGAGCTAGTTCTGTCCTACCATGTAGGTTCTAGGGATGGAACTCAGGGCCTCCAGTTTGGCAGCAAGTACCTTCCCCTGCTGGTCCCACTTAACCCATCCCTTTCCCCAACCCAAACTGATTTTAGTGTCCAGGTTTGCTTCTTTTTGCCGCAAATGTTCTGTTCTCTGTGGATCACAGTTGAAAGGAGCTGGAAACATTGCTTCAACCCCTACTGGGCCCAGGGTGCAACTCTAGGCTTCTGCCTCAGAGAGTGAGCTAGCAGGGCTGTAGAACCAGCACATAGATGAGCAGAGTTGAGTTGGCTGGGTTCCTGGCTTTACGGTCTTTTACTCCAAAGAAAATCAGGGATTCCCATAAATCATAAATGTCACAGGAATAACAATCCAGTGCAGGGGCAATCACCTTCTGAGTAGGTCATCAATGGGTGTCTCCTGCAGTAGAGCAACACAGGTGCCCAGAGGTGGATGGGAAGCCATCAAGCCCCAGTCACTAACCATGTGGGACTCGGAAGTGTCATCAGTATCTCCTTCAAGTCATGCCTCAGAAAAGTGACAAGTTACCATGTGGCTGATGAAGAATTAACAATTCAATCACTAAATCCATGAACAGAAAGGTCTACTGTTCTTACAGTGGTCAAGGGCGCCAAATTAGGCTTGGAGGTAAAAGGCATAAAAACACTAAAAGCAAGAACTGATCTCCTTGCCTCCTAGGGGTTTATTATGGTTTAAAAGAAATAGATATGCATGGATATCCAACACTTAACCTAGAACTTTAAATAGACTGACAACAAGGCCTCTCTGGGGCTTTTGACTTCACCGGATGTGTGAGTCAAACTTCAACATATTTTATTAAGGGAAGGGAGAGACAGAGAGAGAGACAGAGAGGGAGAGAGAAAGGGATGAAGAAGAAGAAGAAGAAGAAGAAGAAGAAGAAGAAGAAGAAGAAGAAGAAGAAGGGAGGAAGGGAAGAAGGAAGGAAGAAAGGAAGACTCCATCACAAGGTTCCAAATAGCAGTTATGGTTAAGAATAGAAGTCTAGGCTGGGGCTGCTCTTACAGAGGATCCATGTTTGATTCTTGGCACCCATGTGGTGGCTCTGATGCCCTTTTCTGGCCCCTTCAGGCACCAGGCTGTGGGATATAGACATATGTGCAGGTAAACACACACACATACACACACACACACACACACACACACACACACACACACGAGACCAATAGGGTTGGGGAGATGGTTCAGTTGGTAAAATATCTGCTATGCAAGCCTGAGGACCTCAGTTGGGATCCTTAGCACCACGTAAAAGCCAGGAGTGGTGAACACATCGGTGACTCTAGTAATTGGCAAGGCCAAGACAAGCAGCTAGTCAGACCAGACAAGATAAGACAAGACAAGACAAGACAAGACAGAGCTAGCTAGGCAGACAGCCCAGGAAATTGTAAGTGGCTCAGTGAGAAACCCTGTCTCAAAAAAGTGAGAAGGGGGAAATGTTAAAAGAAGGCATCCACTGTTGACTTCTACCCTCCATATGTAACACGCTCATGCACATGTATCCCCACACACATGCGTACACATGCATAGACATGCACTCACATACACAGACATGCACTCACATACACAGACATGCACTCACATACACACACAAAGAAGAATAATCATAGACTCAGGAAAAATACCCATGTGTCATTTGCTAACAGGGGAAGACTGTCATGATTTCACCTTTGGATGGGAAAGTGTCAAAACTACAGAAAGTCTTGGTCAGGTGGTTGGTTGGTTGGTTGGTTGGTTGATTGGTTGATTGGTTGATTGGTTGGTTGTTTGACTGGCTGGCTGACTGGCTGGTTGGCTGGCTGGCTGGCTGGTTGGTTGGTTAGTTGGTTGGTTGGTTGGTTGGTTGGTTGACTGGCTGGCTGACTGGCTGACTGGCTGACTGGCTGGCTGGCTGGCTGATTGGTTGGTTGGTTGGTTGGTTGACTGGCTGGCTGGCTGGCTGGCTGGCTGGCTGGCTGGCTGGTTGGTTGAAATTAAGGGCTCACTCTACAGCCCAAGCTCCTGCCTCTGCTTACCAAGTGCTGGGATTCCAGGTCACCACACCTTGACTTCTGACCAAAGCAGGGTGGGATGCTTTAGCTGTCATTCATTCTAACAAGGCAGTGCAACAAGTCTGCACTGAGGTGCCAAAGGAAAAATGCCCGAGAGTGTGTGTTTCTCCTTGTGCTTCCAGAGGGTGTTTCTTGAAGCAGAAAGTGAAGAAGAGATCTTTGCCCATCTGGGATTGGACTACATTGAACCATGGGAAAGAAATGCCTAAGACGGAGTTGTTGACAAACTGTGCTCTGTGTTAGTAAAAGATGGCTTGGGAAAGTCTGGGATTCTTTGACATCACAGGATGCTGGCGGCAAGTGGACCATAAGTATACTATGCAGAGAGAATATTCTAAAGCAACTTTGAAGTCTTGATAAACCAGGATGCAGGCAGGGTTCACATTCTCAGGCCATCTGTCCTACTGCTCTTCTTTTGTCTATTTTGTTTGAATAAAAATGTTCTAGTCATTGGAGCATCATCTAGAGAAGAGCATCAAAGCTCACCTGACTCCTGTGTGTCTGAATCTCTGTATATCGTCAATAAAAATGCAAAACAGAAGCATAAAGTTTTCTTTGCTTTCTTCAGTTATTTTATTTCTAAACATAAATGGGAACGTGGAAGAGTAAAAGCTTGTGGTTGATTCTGAAGGGATGCATGGGTGTAATTAGTACATCAGAGGTTCCCAAGAAGACCCTGGGTCCCCTCAGAGGTCCCGGGGGGACAGGGTGCTGACTCCTAGCTGTATGCACTCTGCTCTGAGCTGGTTCCTTTCGCATCCAGCCCTGCGCTGTATCAGGGAAGTGTTCTTATTGCTCTCTCTTGGACGCAAAAGCAGCTTCCTAAACCATACAGAAAGGACTTCCTTTTCCTCCTGGAGCTCTTAAAGAGAGCGTGGTTTTCATTTCAGGAAACCAATGTGAGGGACGCAGCCTCTGGAACACCCCTCACCTTATCATTCTTACTTCCTATGTCCTCCAGGAGGGCACAGGACAGATCCTATGTCTTGAAAGGCCACCTATTGAAGCAACATCACTGTCCTCAGCCTGCTGTAGAGCTGGAGGCAAACTGATGAGTGTCAGCCTGTTCCCAGGAGACGAGGGCTGGAAGGGAGTCATGCTGAGGAAGGAAAGTGATGTCCCATGAGAAGCGAGGTCCCTCATGACAGGGACCCTCGAAGGGTTCTCCAGGAGAACGGGAGGAATCTGGCCCCAGTGCTTACTGTGCTTTTCCCCATAGAGGGTTAATCAGCCTGACCAGGTGCCTCTTCTCCAAGAAATAATTTGCCATTTCTTAAGGCCTTGTCAAAAGACCAAGGTGAGGTCTTGGGTGGCAACAGGACAATCTGGTCTGCCCCAAAAGATTAGATTGTGTCATACTACTGTTCCTCTAGGAAAAGACAGTTCATCTAGGCCTGTCAGTCACTTGGCCAAGAGATCACCCCTCAGTAAGGTCGTTTCACCTAAAACTAAGGATTTGGGAGGAATAACTAACTGTCCCTTTAAGAAGATGGCTGTCCCTTTAAGAAGATGGTATACTTCTCCCAACCCTGAAAAAAACCACCCGGTCTGTGAAGTTGCTTATAGAGCTGTTATTGCCAAGCCTGCCCGCTTTGTGAAATTTACTCAAATAAGCTTAACTTTTCCTTTTTTTTTTAAATCTCTTTTTCTTGCTTTTGGATATAGGCCAGAGCCTAGGCTGTCTCTGATGCTCTGGGCTTTTGTGCTTTTTTTCTCTGAAGCCATATCCTTCCACTTACCATGTGACTGCTTGTCTGACATCTGACTGCAGCCCACCATGCTTAGCCAAAATGCCCTGGTCTTCTCTCTTCCTATACTTCCTCTTCCTCCTTCTCTTCCATGCATCTGGCAAAATTTAAAACTTTCTTTTTTTCCTTTCTTTCTTCCCTTAAATACTAATAAAGCTATCCCAAAGCTGCTATCTGAGCTATTTTAAATTTTTTCATGATTAGGGCCAAGAATATGATGAGGATAACCCCAGATTCCCTGGTAACATCCACATTGCAGCAGAACACCCCAAGGCTGGGCTCAGGCAGTTCTGGGGGGAGAGGAGACTTCAATCTGTAGCACACAAAAGCAGCCCACGCCCTTGGGAAGTGAGATTGGCAGCATCAGTTCGGCCAGAGCCCAGGTCTCATGGGCATCCAGGCCACAAGCCCAAAGCCCAGAAGCACATGGGACCCTGAAGTGAATGTGTACATGGGGCTGCTTGAATCCAAGCTCCTCCCAATACCTTAGGGGGTCTTAGGGAGCAAAACCCTCAGGGAACCCAAGAGTTGTCTAGCAGGGTAACAGGACATGCTGCCTTCCCATTGCTGGTGACTGACATGCCTCTCCAGCTACTTTAGCTCTATCCATTACACCTGTAGAGTCCCTTGACCATGTTTGGACATGAGGGAGAATCTGGGAGCACTGGTTTAGCCAATGCCATGTAGCTGGTTGCTGTTCAGCCAATAGACAGGTTGCTGAGGTTATATGTGAACCTTTGATGTACTATCCCATGACTGGGACACATACCTGCATGGAGAGGTGCTGAGTGATCCCCTTTGAATGACTGTGGTCACACAGTCCTTCTTGGAAGGTCTGTTGTAGTTAATACCGGGTGCCTTAAGGATAATGCAAACTAAATTCAAGGAGTCTGGGGTCACAGGAATCAGAGGTTCTCAGTCCCCTTCCCTACCCAGCCTAATTGGAGTTAGAGGTGACAGTCTACCATGGGATCTCACGACCCCTCATGATCAGGGAAACCACTTCCTCAAAGCCCACTGAGGAGTGACCAAGACCAGTTAGTGAGTCAGAGCAGGGCCTGACTAATGCTCCAAATCCTGATCCTTTCAATATCTCAGTTTTCAAGAGGAAGAGAATGGAAGGAAGAAGGAAACATGGCCACAAGGCTGTTTGAGTTTTCAGCATGGAGGTTTCCCCACTGCTTGTTAGTGGAGTTCCACTACAAGGTGGGGAAGGGGCTTCAGTGAAAGTAGAGAAGCCCAAAGTATTAGAGAAAGCACACTGGTTCTAGCCAGCATCCAAGGAAAAGATAGCAAAGAGAAGGGAAAAGCTGCATCCTTAACGTACAGAAGGGTGAGCCACAGATACTTTGTAGGTTCATACAATGGCCATTTATTTTCACCTCATTACAAAATAAGTCTTCGTGCCAACAGAAATCCTGAACCTTGCAAGTTTAGTGAAAACAGTTTGAAATGAAGATTCTAAGCAATTGATTGTAAGTAGAATTAAAATGAAGAACCCCCAAAACAAAAGCAAAATAGTCATACTTTATTTTATAAGTTGCACGGCTTGCTGATCTGTGTATTTCAGTCAGGCCTCACAGCTGACCTTGGGGGTCAGTTTTATAAGTATAAAACTGAGCTCTAGGTGACCAGCATTCCAGGCTGGAGCTGAAACCATTCTAGGCTGGAGCTTTTGACATATATGTCAAAGCCACAGTCTCTTCGAGTTCTCATGGAGTCCAAGGTCATTACCCATCATGCAAGAGAAATGAACCTTCATCCCTGGGCATAGCTGATTGAAGATGTTCAAGTGTGCTTATCTAAGACCCGAGCCCATGAAACAACCCCAAATTGAATTTCAAAGAGGCTTTGAAAGGCAGCTGTTAACATGTGATGGTCATTGGGTTTACAGAACCATTCCCTATTCCCTATAGCTCAAGAAATCCAACTATTTCTAAACAACCAGAGGCCCCATGCAAGAAAAGTTGGTTCTCTGGGATATCAAGGTGGCTCAAGGAGACTGTGGATGTTTCTAGAGATGCCCTGAGACCTCAGCTCTCCCATTGTGAAGCATGGCCTATTTCAAGACAGTGACTGTGCAATAGAAAGTCACAAGGAAGCTGTCTGGGGAAGTGAAGGCAAAGATCAGGCCCGAACTGGTGAGATTGTTCCTAGATGTCCCTTGCATGGCAGGTGTGGATATACCAACCCATCCCTTTGCTCCTGTGTTCATCTTTGGTCCTCTTGATGTCTCTCCCTCACAAACATCTTCTCTTTATGGTACTTTGAAGCAAATGGCTCATTGCAAAGAAAAGTCATTAAGACATGAATATCAATTTTATACTAGTGTACTTCTCTCAGTGTTATGATAAAGTCAACTTAAGGATGGAGATATTTATTTTGGCTCACAGTTTGAGGATTCAGTCCAAGAAAGGTGTGGCAGCAGGAGTGTCGGGCAGAACTTTGTCTGTATTCGGGAAGAGAGTGATGAGTTCTGCATGCTCAACTTGAATTCCCAGAACCCCAGGCTATGGACTGATGCCGGCTACATTCAGGTAGATCTTCTTACTCAGTTAAATCTTTCTGGAGGTGTGTCTCCTTGGTGATTCTAAATCCCATCAAGTTGACAGTGAAGATTAGCCATCCAAGACTTGAGCATCCTAAAGGTTAATGTGTAACACAGATCTCGGTACTTGTGATTTGGAACTTGATTGACACCCAAGGACAAATGGTGTCCAAAGTTGAAGTGAGGAGTCCTGCTAGTGACCACTAGAGTTATTTTTAAATGTGAAAAATTTGGATTTCAGGCCACAGAGAAAGTTTCCATGTCAACTTTGTGACTATGGATGGATAATAAGTAGGGTGGGAAGACGTGGAAAAAACTGGGTAAGAAGGGGGATTGATATCTCTAGTGTCTACTAAGTGGAAATCGCTTCCTTTATTCCTTTTGTAACTTTTCAATGGCCAAATGAAGCACAGAATATTCTTCCCTCTTTTATAAAACCCAAAACAGGCTCGGGGAGGGTAGGTGAGCTCATCAGACTTCTCAAAGTGCTCAGCAGCATGTCTGACTAGGGAGTGCATATCTTATTCTCAGCTTTATGACACAAATCAGCCACATGCTTCCTTGTGTTGGGGCATGTATGGCTCCATGCGAGCTTTATCCTGAGATATTCCAAAGGACGAAATGGCTTCTGTCACATGTCTTCTGTTAAGTTTTATGCATGTCCTAACTTGTGCCAAGCTGGCCTTGGTCAATGCATTCCAAAAAAGCCAACTCTCAAAGCTTTATTATTATTATTATTTTTAATGATAACATTTGGAACAGGTAGAGGAGAAGGCAGGACGCTCGGGAGCCAAGCCATTTCCCAGAGGCAGACTTCTCTCGATTCAGAAACAGGACAAATGGGGCTCATCTGGACGCATAGGCAACTCACCTGGGCTGCCCCGCTGATTACCCTGCGAGATCTGAGATCTAATGAACCTGACTACTGCCATCCCCTAAAGGCACAAGGCAACCAGATGTGTCCTGGATCTATAAATGAAATTGATGTTGGATGAGAGGCAGTTGGCTCCTCACCTCTCCAAACATGAACCCTGAGCACAGATTCCAGGTTTTCAGCCCTAATCCAGCTCTGGGTCTGCTCCCTGATGTGGTGACATTATTCTAGGATCAGTCTGGGTACAAGCCACCAAAGTCCTCTTCTTCTCTCTATTTCTTCAGGAGGATGGTAGGTGTCCGGCAGGGGCTCCTCACTTCCTGAGACAGTCTTCACGTATATGTGCCCTTCTTGGCTGCCTCGTGGGTTCATTTCACGTGTGGGTGACCGCCTAGGATTCTTGAGAACACAACAGATTTTTAAAATGATATAGTAGAGACTCCAGCTTCTCGCTAAGATGAACTCAAACAGCCACATTGATCCTTGAGTGGGAATAGCAAAATTCAGACCAAACATTTGAAACAATGGTTGGCAAGACAGTGGGAATCGGGAGAGTAAAGACACTGAACCTTAAGGGGCAGGAAATGAGTGACAGTTGCCTGAGCTTGTTGTCTTCAAGAGGTTTTCAGGCCATGCAACGCTCTCTGTCTAATTATTGCTGGCAGACTGTCCCCATCTTTTAACTTTTAGTCTGTATTCAGAAAGTGTTGTTCTGTGGGTTTTTATAAAGTTGGCTATTGCTTTTACAGCCAACCAGATTTTCTCTGTCTAGTAAGTGAAGCTACTTAGGCTGTTTATATCTAATATGATCGTTGATCTGGGTGGGTTCAAACCCACTCTCTGGCTTCTCTCTTCACTTGTCCTGTGTGTTTACTTCTTATTGGTGTTCTTGTGCTTCGATTCCTATAAGCTTTAGAACCTTACTACGTTTATTGAAAATGTGTTGAGATTTATATCACGAATATATTTGTTTTAATTTAAAATTGTCTATGTGTATGGATATTTTGCCTAAATGTACACACCTGATGTCCTAAAATTCGAATAATAGGTTGTTGTGAGATGTTATGAGGGCCTGGAAACTGCATCCAGCTCTTCTGAAAAAGTACTTATGACTGCTGAGCTGTTCTCTAGCTCCACAATTACACCGATTATAGAGATACTAAAAGTACCAGGAATTTGTGGCGGCTGACAGCTTTAGGACCACAGATATAACCATCATAACTTAGCTATTGTTGACTGTCTTCTACTAAGTTTTATTATTTCCATGATAGGATTAGATATTTGATCAGATTTATTCTTTAGCATTCTATGTATTTTATTACCACTGTAAAATAGGATTTTATAAAATTCCTTTTTCTAACTGGTAGCAATTGATATTAAGAAGTACATACTGCTTTTGAATTTTTTTCAGTGCTGGAAATCAAATGTAGGCCTTTGCTCATACAAAGTGGGTATTATACCTCAAAGCTAAATCCTGTGTATTGTTTTTATATACAATAAACGTATTTGACTATTTTCTAAGTCCAATAATTTACCTCTAGATTATTAAGTTTTTCTATGTTGACAGCCATATATCATCTACAAATTAGAATTTTACTTCTTCCTTTTTAATGCTATATTTGCTTTATATATACACTTATATTTGTCTCTATATATGTTTATATATATGTTATCTTTGATTATGTTTCCTTTCAATGTTATATTTTCCTGTCCCATTGTGTAGGTTAGGACCTAAAGTCCAGTGCTGAGTGCAAGTGATGGGCACTCTTGACTCACTTCTGATTTTCAAGTCATATCCCCTTGGGTGTCCCTTTTCAAGTTATGATCCTGTTCTAGCTTGGCTTTGAAAGTCTATGTCAAGTGCTGGGGAGAAACGGTGCTCGCTGGCAAGCATAGGAATCTGAGTTCGAATCCCCAGTGCCCACATCAAAGCCAGACAAAGTGTAAGCACCTGCAGTCCCAGTGCTCTTTCAGGGAGTTAGGAGGCAGAGTCAGGAGAATACCGGAAGCTGGAGGGCCAGCATCAGCAGAGAAAAACGACAGAGACCCTTCTTAAGCAAGGTGTGTGGGAAGGGCCAACACCTGAAGTTATCCTCTGACTTCCTCTCACATCCCATAGTACAAATACCCAAACACAAGCATGTGCACACACATACATTGTGTATACACTAAATAAGCAAGGAAAACTGCTTTATCACAAATGACTTATCTTTTAACAAAACCCTATTTTTTCTTATTAAGATAGCCACATATCTGTTTCTTTTGTCCATTAATTGAATTATATTAAGTTGATTTCCTTTTTCTGCTGCTGCTATGTTAATTTCAGGACTAGGCACAGAACCCAGTGACTTCTGCGTGCTAGGTCAGCACTTTACCACTAAGTTACAACCCAACCCCCGGTTTTCTAATGATCACCCCCGGTTTTCTAATGGTCACCCCCGGTTTTCTAATGGTCAATCTGCTTTGAATTCCTGTCTGGTCAGCAGACACACTGAACACCTCCTTTGTGCTTCCACACATTTGGTTGACTTCCCTGCCAGAAGGTCTCACCTTTGCACAAGTGCACACCTAACCCTTAACCATACTACACTTTCAGTCACTCATGGGATCATAATCAAAGTGCTTACCTCGGATATTTTGGGATTGTCATAGAGTTCTGAAATTTCACATGGTATCTCAGTCTCCTAAAATGGTTAAAAATAAATACATAAATAAATAATAAATATGTGTATGTATGTATGTATGTATGTATGTATGTATGTATGTATGTGAAGGGCCATAGCAGTAACCATTCAAATCCTTGTGTTTTAAACCACGGTGCACATCAGAGTTGCCAGAAGCCTTTAAAACAAAACAAACAATATATAAGAGCCCACCTCGAGCAAAATGAACAGATAGACTCAAGAAGCATCAGTCCGGGGCTGCCATCGGGAAGTGAGCAGGAGCAGACATGAAACCAGACTGGCCATGAGTTGGTAACTGGGTCCTCTGTGCTCTACTTCCACAGTAATGTATGTGTAGTTACAGCACTCCCCCTAAGCCCTCACAGTGGTTTCAGGTGCCAGCCACCAATGGGGATCTTAAGATGTTAATTGAGATTTCAGAAGCCAAAGGTTTTAAATGCCTTCTTGAACAGCGTGACAAAGCCTTGAGCCACCCTACCTCATCCTACCCCCTTACTCAGTGCCTCCAGGCTATGAATGCTTCCCGTCTGTAAGAGCTGACAGAGAGGTCAAGAGACTTCATTCACATTTATTGTTCTAGTTTAAGTTCCATTTTATTATCAATTAAGGATGTTAATCTATCAGAGTGACTAATGAATTACTATCATAGTTTGCTGTGTGTAGTACATGTAGGGTTCAGTAAAGTTCACAGTGTTGAGTGACCACCAGATGGCTTTGACTACTAGATGACCCTCTGTGAATGATGTGCAGGGGACATATACATACATACATAATAAGAGTATGTGTTGGGTTGGGAGTGCAGCTCAGTGGTAGAGTACACGGAAATCATGGGGAATCCTGGACTTGATCCCCACTACCACAAATAATCAAACCAAGCCCCCCCCCAATGTTTTTGGAATAATGACACATTCTGTTACCAGAAATTAATTAATTAATTAATTAATTTTTGGTTTTATGTGTTTGAGTGTCTACCTGCATATATGTCTGTATGACACATATATGTGGAGGCCAAAAGATTGTGTTGACTGTGAGCCACCATGTAGGTGCTCAGAACAGAACCCCACTTCCCTGAAGATCAACTAGTGTTCTTAACCACTGAGCCATCTCTCCATCACCAGAGACTCCTGATTTAAAGAGCACCACTGAAAGTTAAACTATTGCCTAAATAAATAATGCCACCACTGCCCACAATACTCCTTAACGTGTATCCCATTTACAGCTTGCAGTACCCATACTGTAATGATTGCTATTGCCCATTGTCTCTGGCCATCCTTACACTGTACCCACCTCTCAAAATAGGGAATGCCTATCCTTATGACTAGATTTCATTAATGTTGTTTGTGGTCTGGGGCTGAATTCTGTACCCTAGCATATTTTAGGCAAACACTGTATCTCATGTCACACACCCCCAGCCTGAGAGGGGAGTTTCGTGACACTTTTTATAGAGCTGAACTAACCAAGGCATAGAAGGTGTTGAGTCACCAGTCCAGGTTTATATAAATCATACAATTCAGAGCCTGGATTAGAAGCCAGGCCTTCGATGTTCCTATGTTAATATTTACCAATAAAATAGCTATGATTGTTCATAAATAGAGAATGAAATGAGAACCCAGAAACCATTTGATACAAGTATATGATACTGTGAAGCCTTGTCGGGTGGGATGTCAGGAGTGCATGCCCGTTTAGACACAGGAGTGGGCAAGGCTATGGTCTCATCATACTCCTCCCATAGACACGTCATCCCTTTTTGTTTCTTGTCTTCCCTCATGTTCTTACCATCTGACTTGTGCCCTTTTCCTCCCTCAGTGTAGATGGCACTCCACTGCACAGACATGTTTGCATGGTATCAGTCATCTCCCCTCCATTCCTATTTTTTGCCCGAATGCCATCTTATTGCCAGAGATTTGCTCAAGCAAACCAGGAGTTATGTGCAAATCAGCTCTGCCCGAATCTACTGACAAAGGACATCACAGAGCAGAAATATTTACTGTCTTGTCCTCAGAAACAGCACAGGTTCTGAGTTCTGACATGCTAATGCCCGACAGAGGCCAGTGCACTGAGGTACCGACTCAAGCTACTCATTCACACGCAAAGAAGCCAGTTATCACCTCTACGGGCTCCTCGATGGTTCTTCTTCGCTGGATCAAGGTAAACAGCAAAGCCACCAGCAGGGCTGTGGCGAGCAGGGACGGGATTCCGGCTGCCAGTCCAATAGAGGGACCACAGTCCTGCCAGAGAGAGAACTGAGTCAGAAAGGCCCAGATCCTTTAAGAATGGAGGCTACAGCAGGCACTGTAGCACATGCCTTTAATCCCAGCCTTCAGGAAGCAGAGGCAAGCAAGTCTCTGTGCGTTTGAGGATGGCCTGGTCTACAAATCAAGTCCAGGACAGTCAGGTCTGGTTACATTGAGAAATCCTGTCTCATCAAACAAAATAAAATAGAGGACATATTCAGTGATTAAAATAAACAAACAAAAAAGGTGCATGGGCCCTGACTGCACTGGAAAAATGAAATATTTCAAAAAGATATCTATACTGTATATGACTGGTGACTTGCTCTCCTAGGACCTAATTATATGGTTTAAGCCCATTTGGACTGCTGATCACGTGCTAAACAAGGGACAACTGATTTGAACAGGAGCCTCACTGAACAGAAGCACAAGCTACCCTTCAGAAGAAGGAAAGCCAAGGTACAACTCAGAGCCACAGTTAAATGTCGTAAATGCCACGTTCACAATCGCCTTCAGCCTGAAAAAGTCAAAGCTTTTAATTAATTAATTAATTAGTTTATTTATTTATTTATTTATCTATCTATTTATTTATTTTACTGTGGAGAGTGGTTAATGTAGAGATTTACAACTATCCAAAGTGCAGAGAACGTGTCTCCGTGGAGTGCTCTGTTGTGACTGGGAATTCTATATCTTATCTCCTCCCCTGAGGCTAAAGGAATGTTTCAGGAGAGTGGGGGAGAGAAGGTAGAAGGGCCAGGAGTCGAGAGACACTAAGGAAAATCAGTGTCTTACGCTCAAGCCTGGAGCATCCCACACATGAGCTCATGGCAACCGTGTTGTCTGCACAAGATCAAGCTGCTCAACAGTCTAGCAGAGCTCGGGGTGGGCACATGGGCTCCCACAGCTGGCTGAGGGGATGCTGGCAGTTAAAGGCTTTCAGCAGAGGGAAAGCCAGTTTTCTCCAGAGGTTTGGTCCCTGGTAGGTCAGCCATACTCCAGTGGTTGACACCAAAACTATGCACAAAAGTCGACACGAATTGAATTTAACAGCTATTTAAAAAAATTAGAAGGACACGAAGTTTCGAGGGGTGTTGAGGGGAATTTAAGGGGAGCTGAAGTTGAGAATGGGGTATGAATATATTGAAATACATTGTGTGCATGCACAAAATTCTAAAAGAACAATTAAAAAGTTATATTAAAAAGAATAACCTAGATAGAGAAACAAAAAGTCAATGTTGTTAGTACATCTTATGTCATCTGTTGTTACTTTGAAAACATTCATATTGCATGCATGGCCCAGCTTTCAAGCGCCCACTGTGGCCTGAGTGGTAACAGACATGCTGGTAGCACCACAAGGTTTCAAAGTGTTGCAGCATTTTCTGGAAACACTAAAGACGAGATGTGCAAATTCTTCTAAACACGCAAATACAACGCTAGCGGGGTGTGATTTTTACGAAAGCATGAAAACGCGTGTTACAAATATACACGGAATGAGGACTGTTTGCAGAATGTCATTTCACACATAAAACTGATGCTCAGATCAAGACATAGAATGCTCTCCATCCCTTCTTACCTGTGACCACCATCCCGAAGTCTATCCCTGTAGATGTGCCTTGTCTGGTTTTCCAACACACAGATGCAAACATAGCTGTGGACTCTTCTATCCCTGGCTGCTCTCCTCCATGCTCTCTGAATTTGCTTGAGTATGTGTGTGTGTTTGCTTGCCAGCATTTTATTTACTTACTTATTTAATGTGCATGTATGTGCACCTTATGCATGCAGGAGCCTTCGGAGATCAGAAGAGAGCATAAGACCCTCAAGAACTAGATTACAGGTAGCTGGGAGCTACCTCGTGGGTGCAGGGAACTGAACAGGGGTCTTAGGTAAGTGTTCTTCACTGCTGAGCCATCTCTCCAGCCTCAGGGTCTGTGGTTCCACAGTCTCTCTGTTATTTTTGAGCAGGGGTGGTCATAGGAAGAATTATTGAGTCTAGTCCTGGGCTTGAGGACAGCTCACAAGTCAAACGTTAATCCTCACGACGAATGCAAGAGACAGGGAGAGCGCTGTACCCTCGTATCAGAGGTGACAGAACCAAGGCTTGGTCATGGGAGTGAACACTTACTGTGGCTTTGGCACTTGTGACAACTGGAGAGGAAGTCTGTGTGAAAGGAGAATATGCTATATAAGAAAACAAAATCTGTTGAGCACACATCATGCAACCATGAAGTCAAATTCCTGAAGAACACCTTTCTTCTAACCAATTAACAGTAGCCACTACAAACAGAGCCTTGTGTGGCTGCTTCCCCAATAAGAATCAAAGTGAAATTAGGCTTCATGGAAAACAAATTCCAAAATAAGTGGATATTAGCCCAGAAACTTAGAATACCCAAGATACAATTTGCAAAACATATGGAACTCAAGAAGAACGAAGACCAAAGTGTGGACACTTCGCCCCTTCTTAGAATTGGGAACAAAACACCCATGGAAGGAGTTACAGAGACAAAGTTTGGAGAGCTGAGACGAAAGGATGGACCATCCAGAGACTGCCCCACCTGGGGATCCATCCCATAATCAGCCACCAAACTCAGACACTATTGCATACGCCAGCAAGATGTTGCTGAAAGGACCCTGATATAGCTGTCTCTTGTGAGTCTATGTCAGTGCCTGGCAAACACAGAAGTGGATGCTCATAGTCAGCTATTGGATGGAACACAGGGCCCCCAATGGAGGAGCTAAACAAAGTACCCAAGGAGCTGAAGGGGTCTCCAATCCTATAGGTGGAACAACAATATGAACTAACCAGTACCCCCAGAGCTCGTATCTCTAGCTGCATATGTAGCAGAAGATGGCCTAGTAAGTCATCATTGGGAAGAGGCCCCTTGGTCTTGCAAACTTTATATGCCCGAGTACAGGTGAACACCAGGGCCAAGAAATGGGAGTGGGTGGGTAGGAGAGCAGGGCGGGTGGAGGGTATAGGGAACTTTCGGGATAGCATTTGAAATATAAATGAAGAAAATACCTTAGGTAAGAAAACACTTACCTAAAATAAAAAAATTAGAAAAAAAAAAAAAGCATGTGGCAATGTCACTATTGACCTGGTGAATCATCAGAGCACATTCCACATCTCCTGTCTCTAGCCTTCATGCTGGGGCCAGCACACTTCAGCCTGCTTGTCCCCACTGGGAGAAAATATAAACGGCAGTAAGCCATTATTTATAAAGAAGCCTCTTAAGCAAGCCATGTCTTCTTCTAAACACCCAGTACAGCAAGTGGAATCTGTAGATCATCCATGGGCCTGCGTTGCACCCACACTGAACAGTCCTTTACATCATTCTGGTTGACATTCTGGTTCAGGAAGGAGAGGTGCTACCTGTCACTCCTGTCTGAGGAAGTTCAATTGCATCTCTGGGAACAAAGCATTGCATGAGGAACTGTGTACCCTGTTACACGGAATCGCCCTGTGCTCTGGGGCCTCAGTGGTAGGGTACAGGGATAGAAGGACTGCAGGGTGGAGGCTTCCTCCTCTGCACAGAAGCCGCAGGGTCTTTCCTGGCTTCACCACTAACACAGGGTAAGCAGTGGGTGGCTAAGGGGATACTTCATTGATTAAGCTTTAGGACCAGAGTTCAGATCCCCAGAATCCATATAAATGTTGGATGAAAGTCATGACCTTCCATAATTTCAGGCTCAGAAGGCAGAGAAGGGATTCCTAGAGCAAGCTGGATAGCAAGACTAGCCATATCCATATCCATACCAGTGAGCTCTGGGTTCGATTGAGAGACCTTGCATCGATGAAAAAGATTGAAGCGTCATGGAGGATGGTTTTAAACATCAACCATGAACCTCCACATGCACACACATGTGCAAGTATGTACACACACACACTCACACACACACACACACACATATGCGAACGTGTACACATTCATGCATACCACATATACAGACATGAAAATGGAAAAAGAAAAGTAATTAAAGAGGGTTTTTTTAGGGATCACATGAGCACCACAATCATAGCCTTATGTCATCCCACTAAAGCATTCGCAGCACTAGTCGGGTCTTTTTTTAATTTAATTTTGTTTATTTATTTTTATTTAATCCTCTCAGCGAACTTGATGGCTTGGGCCTTTGAGGCTTTTTAGGATGATTACTTGGATTTGTTAGGGCAAAAATTAAAAATTTTCAGGCATAGTGAGGTACACTTTTTTTTTTTTGCACTTGGAAGGCAGAGAGATCTTGAGTTCAAGACTATCTTGGGCTACATGCCAGATTCAGATTGGCCCAATCATTCCCTTTCCATACTCCACACTAAGGAACTAATTCAAATACAGATGCAATCAGATATGGTGGTCCATGTCTGTTGTCCTTGCACTAGGAGGTGGAAGCATTGTAGGCTCAGGGCCAATCAGATCTACACTAGGAACTCTTGTCTCAAAAAAAAAAAGAAAAGAAACTAGAAACAAGTCTCGTCTATAATGATGTTCATCACTATATTACCATCTGAAACTCACTGTATAAACAAACCACTTGAAGACTAACGTGTGATTATCCTCTATTGTGGTTATAAATACTGATGGAAGATATTTAAGGTACAGATTTATGCATAGAGTAAGAACATGCAGAATGAAGGACAAGTCCGAGTATGTGTCAAGTCAGACAGCAGGGGGCGCTGCTGCATCTAAGTTTCTCAGGGAGCGCTGCTGCATGTAAAGTCAGACAGCAGGGGGCGATGCGGCACGTAAAGTCAGACAGCAGGGGTTGTTCGTTACCCCAGTGTTTTCTGCTGATGGGAATTTAGGGATTTGATTTTCTTTTTCAAAATGTACATTTATAGTTTTTGTTATTGTTTAAAAACCCACAGGGTAGAAAGAGAGAACTGGCTCGCCCCAGTAAGTTGTCTTGGTTTCCGTACATATATCATGGCACATGTACACACACACACACAGACACACACAGACACACACACACACACACACACACACACACACACACACACCAGAAAGGGAGGGAATAATTTAAATTAAAACAAACATTGCTCAACTCTGACTATACTTTCTATTCAGTGCATGTGGGGCGGGGTTCTGGAGTCCCACTCTAAGTCCTTTGACCTTCGCTGAGTTGCCTGGAGATAGGGGTCTAACTACTCTACTCACCGTATTCGATGGCAGTGTAAAGTTCAGTGAAAAACTCTGTAAGAGAGAAAAAGAACATTAAAACTCCCAGGAATGGTTAACAACCTCCGGAACCTCTGCCTTCTCCGAGCCACAGCAAGCTGGGGAAAGATGTACCCAACCCAGAGATGGGCTCCACTGCCGCCTCTCGGTTTCCAGTCTCAGAACAGCCTGGGGTGGTGGAGAGCTCCCCAGCCAAGAATAGCCTGAGGAGTTCATCAAGGCACTGGAAATGGACTTTTCCCAAGAATCGTGAGAATTTATAAGTACTTAGTACTATTTTCAGCATAGAGCAGATCAACTCCCCCAAGTCTAAGCCCTGACTATTAACCACCTTACCAGGAAGGTTAGCCAGAGAGAGATGTGGCTGGGGGTGGAGAGGGGGAGGGGAGGGAACAGTTAGAGATGAGGTTCTGGCTGTAAGCTGAACCAATCAGGGTAGCAGAGAGTTGAACTTAACCCAGCTCTCCCTGGGATTCATTCTGCACCTGGCTTACCCTTCCCAATTGTGCACAATCAATATATAAACTTCTGCCACCCCTGTCCCACCCCCAGCATACCAAATTTTCCACAAATGCCTCTTATTAGAATCAGGTCTTGCCAAGGTCTCTGGTGGCTCCTTTCTGCTCTCCCACCCACCACCGTCCCTCCCCATCATTCCAGTTTGGACTGATTGGCACATATTTTTCTAACAATATCAATTCTCTTCCCTGCTGTTGAGAGCAATGGGTGGACCCTGCCATGGCTTAGCCAGTGGTCTTCCCTGGCCACGTTTCTTCTTTCTATCTTCTGGACTTCCATCTGTCCTTATTCCTGGTTCCTGGCTGAGGCCTCCTCTAGTCCCATCTCTTGGCGCCCCCACCCCCTGCCCCCACTCCCCCTGCTTCCTCTTGATCACCGCCCCCCCAACATCCCAAGACTGGATCTCTTACTCAATCAGCAAACATTTGCTAAATTTTATATTAAATATTTTCTGACTATAAAAATATGGCATTGGGGGCAGAGAGATGGCTCAGCAGGTAAAAGCACCTGCCAGACAAGCCTGATGACCTGGGTTCCGTCCCCGGGACCCACACAAAGGTGAAAGGAGAGAACCAACTCCTAACCCACACACAACTGACAAGGCACAAAACCCTCTCCCCTCACTAACAAGTTTTGAATAAAAAATGGAAATAATGAAAAAATGATTAAAGAATCCTAAAGAACATAGGAGGCCTGAAGTGTCCCAAAGTGCAAAGACCTCATTGTACAGGAGAAGGGAGAGTTCCCGGGGACTCATGAGAAGTCACAGCATGAAAAGTGAGAACAGTTTCACTCCTCTCTGAACACGGCATCTTGTTCTGGTCCTGAGTCCAGATCAGAGAGCTCCAGGCCAGGTCCTGATCACAGAACCCCACAAGTGCAGAACCAAGAAAACCCACTCACCTGTGGGCTGGAAGTCACATGGGCTAAAGAATGGGAACTTCCCAACTCCACCCTAAAGGTTAGATTCTTTATAAAGATGGCCCCACCCAGCTCATACAACACAACGGTGACTTTGCCCACTCTTCCGCCACTTGGTAACAGCACACTTTCCCTTCACAGGGGAGGCCCAAGTATGGCAATGAGTCATCACACAGCTAAGTCAGCTGTCACCACAGCCGGCGTCCTCTGGTGACATTTCCCTAACAATCCACAGGGGTTCCATGCCACACCTCGGTTTCTGCAAGTCAATCAACAAATTTCTTCTGGCCTCTTAGAGCCAGGGTGGCACCTGGGACTCTCAGGTCAGGGCCTCCAACTGCCACCCTTGATGCTGATGCTCCCCGAGCCTACAGGTGCCCAAGGACACTTGCTGATCACCATGGCTATGCAGCTGTCCAGACTTAGCTCATCAGCAGTGATGTCAGGAGGCCACAGACAAAGCTTCCTTTGGAGAAGATGGAAGAGAAAGGCTGCAAACAACAAGTGGGGCTTTGCCTGCGTTGTTTATTAACATTCGGGTGACGAAAGTTTTGGCCAATTTCAGAAAGACTTTCATATTTGGTAGAAACAGTGTCGTGCTGTCATGGCGAGGAAAAGATGGCACAGAGCCCTCTAGAGAGAGGAGCGGGTGGTGCTGAGGCAACCCTGGGCTCTGGGCCACCTAATCTGGGTGTGGATACAGCCTCTGACACTTTGAAGTTGGAGAAAACACACTTTGGAGTCTCCATATCCCCACAGCTCCCTCTATCCTGCCAGGCTCAGTTTTTCCATCCTGGGAATGGGTACTGCTCATCCTGCTCACGTTCCAGGGAAAGCCCAAGGGACATACTGTCTGTGGCAGCTCTTTCCAGCTCACGTGATGTCATGTTCTTTAAGGTCTGTCTAGCACAGAGCTGGCATGGGGAAGCCACACAATAGGTGCTTGTTGGGTGGAATTGTTAGCATCAAGAATGCATGCATAGCAAAGACACCAAGTTGCCTAACAGTGTCATGGGTATGGAATGTTTCCGAGGGCCCTTGTGTTGGGGTTTGGCCTTTTGCTATGTACTGTAATGCTAACGATTGGTCCCCAAGGCCTGGATGCTCCCAGGGTTGAGAGGACCTGCACATAGACTAAGTAATGCTATGTGACCTTTCTTCTTAATTTAAAGCTATTGCTTGAATAGAGATGCTGACAGCCTATAGATGGACAGAATAGAGCTAGGTGAGGTGAGGGAGGGTCAGAGGAGGATGGGGAGAAAGGGAGAGAAGATGGAGAGGAGAAAAGACGCATGGAGTAGATGAGGTATGGAGACATGGCCATGAGGGCTGTCCACTTGGAGTCAGGAATGGCCAAATGGAACATGGCAAGTCATATCCTAGGGTCACTGGCAGGGAAGTAGACATTATAGCATAGAGGGCAGGTCTCTGCCCAGATCTAGTGCTGATTAAGGCTTATTATAAATATCTCTGACTATTATAAATATTTCTGACTGTCTTTTATCTGGGAACTGAACCCAAAGGTGGGGTAGAAACCCTGATTTGAGATTAAATTTTTACTACAACACCTTTGGCCTCTTCTGTGGCTGAATATCCCTCAGGAGTTCACTGCTAATGAAGGGAAAGAGGCAGCAGACAGTGACAGTCATGGACACTGTCCTGAGGACTTCCCATGGGGCAGCGCTATTGTCCCCGAAGCCCAGGTGAGCTAACCTAGCCCAAGGTGAGTTTCCTGCCAGAGGTCAGTGGTAAATGCTGGGTTAGGTTTCAGGACTCCCCACCTCTTCTCTTTAAATTCCATGTGAGGTCTGCAATAGTTGCTTACGGCATACGCCCTTCAGCATAATGTCCTCCGGGGCTGTGGCAAACCTTGGCATCTCCTCAGTAAAGCTGGATAATATTCAGCCAGAAATGTTTTATGCACACACATATATATTGACTATATTCAATATAAATATTCAACATTTATACATATACACATATAGAATATATTTAATTTAAGCACTCCATATTTATACACACACATATATACTGAATATATTTAATATAAGTACTCTAGTTGCTCATCCACTGTCAGTCACCTGGGTTCATAGATTTTAGTGACATTGAACCAGACATGCTCTAGTACGTAAGCCACCGCAGTATATCCTTCAACAACTTGATCTTGGCTCAGACTGACTCTGAGATTATTATATTAATGAGAGAATCTATCCCTTATCTCAACCCATCTGAGACACTCTGCTGAAACAAATCTAATTTCCAGGATTGGGGCACTAAATAAGCTCGATTTGGCAAGAGTTTGACTTCTATATTATTTTTCACTTTGTGGTATTTCTCCTAGAATAAGTAAAAAAAATAATTAGGTCTTTATAAACTAGTGTTTATAATCAAGGCCATCCTAATTTTTAATTGTATATAATATATTTATTATGTTATATGCATTCTTTTATGCTATATATTGTACACAAGGCCATTTTCATATAAGTATATAATGTACTTTAAGCCCCTGTACCTCTATCTCCTCCCCTTTCACCACTTCCTGGCTGTTTCACTTCTACTTTTAACCCCATATATATGTATATACACACACATATTATATATCAATATATATTAAATTAATACATAGGTATAGATAGATGATAGATAGATGATAGATGATAGACAGATGATTTTATGTATCTATAATGTCTAAAACCTGCACAAGGAAAAAATCCTTCTGATTTAGCAAACTTCCCTGGCCAAGTCACAACCAGATACGCATCACATGTCAGTAAGAAAAGGTGGAGTCCACGCTGTTGAGAAAGCAGCAGGCAGAAGACTGAATGAGGACAGATGAGATTGCTGATCCGAACCCAAGGCGCTTCCTTCTACCAGAAACCGAAGAAAACTGAAACACCTCTCCTGAATCTCCAAGGTGGGAAGAAAAACTTTACATCAAACAAAAGTTAAGGCCAGCACATATTGGATGAGAATTTTTAAAATTAATATTTTCACCTAGGAAAATAATTAAAAGCCAAGCTTCAAGACTTTGAGGTAACAATATAATAAGTTATATAAATTATATATGTATATGTGTAGCATATAATAAGTTATATGTATTGACCTGGGAGAGTTGAGCCTTAAAGTCTTGGAATCGGTCCACAGTGAGAGAAAGGTTAGGCTGAAAAAGATGCTAAGTCTTACTTACCATTTCTGACAGGCCCCTTGGCAGGCTTCTCTCTCACTGGCACTGCAGATCCGTGTCTCTCATTTGTAGGGCACCAGCTGGGAGCGATGGGGAGGCAGGGCTAGAGATACTCCCAGGAAAGCCCTCACCACTCCATGTATGGTCAGGGCAGTAGCCAGGCCCTCAGCAGATGAGCTTCCCCTGCTTCCTGCATGCAGCCACCGGAGTATTCCTTCTCTTTGTCTTTTATTTTCTGTCCTTTTGACTTTGTAGCAAAGAAGCCAGAAGCTGGCCTGAGCGCTTGGAACTCTGGCAGCCGCAGCTCATTAGAAACAGTGGGTGACAGGGCTGAAGTCAAGATCACACACTACTCTTGCAGAGGCCCAGAGTTCAGTTCCAACCATTCCCTTTGGACAACTCACAATGGCCTGTGACTATAGTCCCAAGTGACCCTACATGTCCTTCTGACATCTGCGGACACAGTCACACTACACAGAGTGTGCGGGAGAGAGGGGTGTAGAACAAGAAGACGGGTGAACTGCTCCATCCCCCCCCAGTGGTCAGGCGTCACGCTAGTCACATCCCTAGCCATGGTGTGGGTGACATGACATCCATATTAGCACAAGAAATGGCTGCATGAAGGTGGTGGGGCTGCTCTGCGCGAGGCAGGGTTGTGGCTTCCGCAATGAGCAGCACGCCCAGCAGTCCCTGGCCAGCCCGGTGACAGGTTTGACTTACAGGCCTTGAGCCTCGCATGAGTCCAAGTCTCCTAGAATTGAGGCTTCTTTCAATAATTTATGATTTCTTTCTTATATTTTCTTTATTTACATTTTAAATGTTACCCCCTTTCCTGCTTTCCCCTCTGAAAACCCCCTATCCCCTCCCCACTCCCCCTGCTCACTAACCTACCCACTCCTGATTCCTGGTCCTGGCATTCTCCTATACTGGGGAATGAAGCCTTCACAGGACCAAGGGCCTCTCCTCCCATTGATGTCCAACAAGGCCAACCTTTGCTACATATGTGGCTGGAGCCATGGGTCCCTCCATGTACTCTTTGGTTGGTAGTTTAGTCCCTGGGAGTTCTAGGTGTACTAGTTGGTTCATATTGTTGTTCCTCCTATGGGGCTGCAAACCCCTTCAGCTCCTTGGGTCCTTTCTGTAGCTCCTTCATTGGGGACCCTGAGCTCCGTGCAATGGTTGGCTGAGAGCATCCACCTCTGTATTTGTCAGGCACTGGCAGAGCCTCTCAGGAGCCTCTTAAGATAGTGAGTTGTAGGGCTGGCGAGACAGTCAGTCAGTAGTGCGCCTGCCTAGCACTGAAGGGAGGGAAGAGGTAGAGATAGGTGATCCTATGTCCCTGGAACGCACTGACCAGCCCACCAAGCTGAACTGGTGAGCTCCAGACTCCGTTGTTAAGAGACTCCATCTCAAAACCTAAGGTGCAGAGAGATAGAGGAAGCCACCTCATATCAGCACTGACCTCTAGCCCTCCACACACGCACAGAGACATACACACTCATGCACGCATGCGCACGCACGCACGTGCACATGCACATACATGAGCACGTACACCACGTGTACACCAGCACACAGACACAGTGAACTGATAACAACAACAACAACAACAACAAAGAATTGCAGTAAATAGCCGGGTCATTTAATAAAAACCCACCAAGAGAAGCCGATAGAGAGAGGCGGGGCAGCGCAGAACTGTAGGCTTGGCTTGCGTGCTGACTTCCGCTTGGTGTGCTCTCAGAATCGCAGGCGTGTGTGAACACAGGCACAGACTGCAGGCTGGGTGTGCACACAGGGCAGTTTGATGTCACACCGGAAGGGACCTAGAATGCCTTCAATTAGGTGAGCTTTTCATCTGCCTGTATCCCTTGATCCCTTGGGGGCTTAGAAAATTCCCAATGCTAAGGCTTACCTTCAGAGACTCCGATTCAGATGACCAGAACGTGTCAGGGTGCTTCCTGGATGCCAGCAAATAGTCAGGAACGCCAGCCATTGTTGTCACCAGTCCGTGTGCAAGGCATTGGATCCCTCTACTGAACATGACCTATGTGGCCTCTCTCTGTGGGACTTCCAGTTCCCAAAACAATAGTGAGTGTCTAAACTAAAAATACCAATATCTAGAAGTCACAGTCAACATAGTGAGACCATAACGTTAAGTCACAGTTGCCTCTGTAGGAAGTGAACTCATTTACCCAGCCTTCATCTCTGAATCTACAGATTGGATGGTTAATCAATACAACCATTCCAAGCCAGGCTGCTAAATTTTCTTGCAAGACATAGAATTATAGGTGGACCCAAGAACTTTACCATCAGCCAAGCAAGAAAACACATCCTGTTTCTTGTAGCCTGGCTATGGATGCACAAGGCCACTCGGTGTAGCCTGGCTATGGATGCACAAGGCCACTCGGGTCCTTTCTGGCTCTTTCTACAATGTACTTACCATGCCCAACTCTCCCTCTGACCGACACACCATCTCTTCAGAAGGATGGTTGGCACCTTTAGTTAAGTGGTATGTCAGCCTAAGCATCTTGCATAGGCATTATTGCCTGGATGTAGTGGAGCATGCAGAGAAGAGAGTCAGGGGACCAGGCTCTGGGAGACAACAGGCTGCTCCTGAGAATTCCTGGACAGTCCCCTGAGGGTGACCTTGGGAAAGTGTGCTCCAAAATGTCTCACCCTTTTGCCAACTGATCAAGACTCTGGTTCTCAAAGGAGGAAACGCTTGGTCTAGAGTGCTCAGAAGTGGATCTGCAGAATGCACTTGGAAGTGTTAAGCCAAGGAAAGGGGGTGCATGAGGTAAACAGACTCCCCTCCTCTGGGAGTACAGATGCCCCACACTGTAGAAGGCCTTACCGTAAATTACAAACAGCATGAGTCAAAAATTCATGGAACACGCCCAACCTTCCAAACCTCCCAGCTTGGTAACAATATCATAGTGTCATTTTGCCAACACCTGTGACCACACGGTGCCATGAGAGAGTATCTTACCACGCACATACTGCTTGCCTAGTCAAGAATGAAAATTAAACATTTGAAAGCATGGTTTCTACTGAATGCATATCATTTTCACACCATTGTAAGGCTTTTGTTTTTGTTTTCCCCCCAACCATTGTAAGTTTGCGGCTTTCTGATTTGGGCCGGAGAAGCATCTCCTTAGAAGCAGCAGAAGGAATGTCCTTAGTGAGGTTGGGGACTCGAACTCTGATTCTCCGATCATTTACGTTCTCCGGCTATTTAAATGTGGACACTCCGAGTCAGACCAGTGACTGCCTAGATGCTGGCGCTGACCAAATGCAGGCTGCCTAGATTGAGAGAATTTCGGATGCTGGGTGGGTCTTATAAACAACGGGGTGTGTTATACACATGTTTGTGGTACCTGTCAAGTCTAAGATCAAGGTCCCTGCAATGCTGGTGTGACAAGGGTCCGTGTCTGGTTCAGGGACAGTCACGTCATTGCTTTGGGCTCACATGGTGGATGGGGAAAGGGATGTCTCACTTCTCAAAGGCTCAATCCCTCAAACCATCACACTGGGGCCAGGATTTGACTGTATTCCTGTGTGGCACCAAAAACCATTATTGCAGTGGACTGGTTCTGACTTTCCAGATGTTTCTCTAAAATGTTAGTGATGGAGATTGGAGAGATGGCTCAGAAGCGAAAGGCATTTGCTGTTCTTGAAGAGGATCTGGGTTCAGTTCCCAGCTCCCTCAAAGTGACTCATAGCTGCCTGTAGTTCCAGTTGCAGGGGATCCTAAGGTTCTTCTGACCTCTGAGGGTGCCGGACACACACAGACGTGTAGGCAAACACTCATACAAACACAAAAAATAGGGAATTCATTTTTTTAAAGGCCAGCGTTGCCTGAAGTAGTGACACAAACGCGGAAGACAGCACCAAATCCACATTCTTTAATGAAACCATCATTTTCAAACAAGGGTTACCATCTCCCCATGTTCTTGCCAACTGGCATTTTACACGAAATGTAAAGTTACTCAAAATAAAAAATACCTTTATATTTATAGATAACACTTTTCTATTAAAAAAAAAAAGGACATTTTTAGATATCTGGGGTTGCCGATTGGCACTTTGATCACAATCTGCAAAGCAAACTTTTAAAAACATCTGGATGCTAAGGGGCCAGCTCTTCCCAGATTGTGTGAGCAATACAAGAACCGTGCAGAGCATCGGGGCAAGACTGACAGTGTGGTCCTATGTAGATCTGCTGGTGAACCGTGTTTAGAGAATTATTTCAACAGACTGGGCAATTTATGAATGCCATGGCTGTGCAGAGGGAAATTCTGAGAAAGATACTTTAGAGAAAATAGTGAATCAATGTGCATGCGGCCTGGCTTCAGCTGTTTGGAGAAGTTTTCCATCCTGGGGTACAGGTTCTAGCTTCTGCTGTCTCAGAGTAGAATAGAATTACATCAGCCAGGAGACCCGAGCTCCAAACTCTTCCTTATGTCATTTGTCCCAGAGGCACTTTTTAGGTCTTAGAGCTCTATGACACCCCCAGGCCTGGTCCCACATAAAGCGTAAACCCAAGGGCTAACCTCGAGCCCTTCTATCCATCCACATCTGACATTTTTGGAAAGGCCGCCAAGCAACTAGAAGGGCCAAAGCAGGCCCCTGGGTCTGTCTGTGGAGTGGTACTCTATTCTTGGAAACCAGCCTGGGATTCCTTGCAGGGCTTGTGTAATGCGTGAATCCCTGTGGGTGTTGGCTTGGGGGGGGGGGAGCGCTCAAGCAGCCCTTGTTGAATCTGAGCCTGTCTTCTGGAAATATGTCATTCACAGGCCTAAATAAGAACTTTCATAAGGGCCCTATTGTTGTAAGCTGGCCCCCACTAATGTACTTCTGAAAACATTCACACTAAAAAGAATTATCAGTGTGTCACCAGGGTGACAAATGCTGAAACCAACCCTGATTCTCCCTAGCTCCTATTTTCCATGGGATTTGCCAATCTCAGTTACATTTCTAAAGGTTAAAAATCCAGAATTTTTATCTATGTGGAGCGAGATGGATGACAGATACCTTATGCATCCTGATTTCCATTCTACCCTTGCCAGACGAGATGAGGCAAAATAAAAGCTAATCACACATGCACACATGTACACACAACACACACACACACACACACACACACACACACACACACACACACACACACCAGAGATGTGGAATCTACCCCAGTGGGCTGAGGGGACAAGAACCATGCCATAAGCTGTCTCTTTTGCCATATGAAGGCAGCAATCAGGGCAGGATGGAGGCTGACGCTTACAGTTCAGAGCCAAGAGAAGAGAGAAGAGGTCTTGGTTTTGAAGGGAGAGGCATAAGGTGTGGGGCCAGCACCAGAGTCTGATGATAAGCCACAGTCAGTGGGTTGGCACTGTCACGATGCCCTGATTAAGGCATTGATAGCTGACCCTTACATACACACATAGATACATATATACAGACATATATTAATAATAATAATAATAATAATACTTGGGTGTATTTTTCTCTCCTTCCTTCGTCTCCTAGTTCTTGCTCCCAGCACTTATTTCAGTTGTACGCCATCCTCTGATGGGGATACTGTGATGATTTTTTTTTTAAAGTAGAACCTTTAGCCTTCATATATGCTTTGTTTAACGTGACAGTCCATCACATAGGGATGGATTCTGGTGCTTGGGGCTATGCCATCTCTAATCACAACATTCTCCTGTGCCGCCGCCCCGCGGTCACCACCAACCCAACAGGACTTGCAGTTAGTTAATGTAAACATTATTTTTAAAGTATTCCAACATAAATGCTCTCAGAAAGCTAACGTACCACAGCTTTTAGCTCATAATGCCCAGAGATGCCTTAACGAAATGCCATTCAAAACTACCTCACTATTTCAATTATACCTCGAGGTGCTAAAATTATGTAAACATCACCCTTAGCACGCAGCTAGAGCAAGTGTAGGGTGCTGAGAATTCTGAGTGCAAGAGAGCGGCTGGGTCCCGGTTAACCCCAGCAAAGCCGTCCATGCACTCTAACCTGTCTGGTTACATGAGTCATGCCACAGACCACCTTGTTCAAGAGATGATGGCTCTTATATAATGTGGAATTACTAGTTTTCTCCTAGTGAGACCTGAATTGGTCCTGAGATGACTTGGCACGTCTCGCAGATGCTGTTTGAACTGGCTATCCAGGGATTGAGGTTCGCCAGAGCAGGTGCCTTTGCAGCTAGGAGGTTCCTGGAAGCCCATGGGAACCCCAGCACAGGTGACATCTGGGAACCCCAGCACAGGTGACATCATCTTCTAAGCCTCTGAGCGGAGGAAGAATATTGGGTGAAGTTAGGCGTCCTCTCCGCAACCTGAGGGTGCTCACCGATGAATGCTTTGCTAGGGGTGACTGTGGATTCTCCTTTCTGAATGGGGACTGGTGACAGGGGCTCCCCAGAGGAGGCAAGAACAAGCGGGGACAGAGGAAAATGCTCAAGGTCTTCCAGCGCCATTATGTGGTTCCCAGGTTGAGCCTCCTCTCTGTGCCCTGGGATGCCACCTTAACTCTGTGTCCACGGCCTCAGGTTTCTTGATTGGCTTGACTCTGGTAGAGCTGCACAGAAGCATTCAGCCACACCTGTGAGTATCAGCGTAGCCACTGCCAACCTCTAATCCTCCATGCCCAGTACTGTCAGAAGGCAGCCAAGTCACCGGCACGGGCTCACGCCATCTATGGAAGCCGGTCCAGAGTTGAGAAAGAGGCAGCCTTTTGCCCTAAGCTGGCCTTTTGCCCCGGGCTGGCCTTTGGACCCATAGGAGCAAAGCTTGGAGACAAATGTGAAGAAGCACATCTTGTTTGGTCGCTAACATCAAACTTTGACCTCCTCCAGAAGCTGTGACTGATAATGCCACAGCCAGAACCAACGGCCCCCCTCTCTCTCCTCCCATTGGCCAAAGGCATGTACTGTCATCCAGATATAGTTTCAAGAACGTAGTTTGAGTTTTTGTTGTGGAGAAAAACACTGTGCACGGGAGGCTGCTCACTCACAAGTGTTTAAAACACCCTCAGTCTCTCTCTGTCTTTCCAGAACCGAGGCGCTACTTCCTCATGTGCAAGGCATCTTGGAACTTGGTGCTGGTGTACCGGGCGTGAAATCCTTTCTTGTTGATGGTGTCGTCCGTGTGGAAACGGATCATCAGCGAGTCTCCTGCAGAGTAAATTTCCTCTAATGGCTGAGAAAAAAAAAAGGGAAGGCTGGATTTTAGGTCGGTTGGTTATTGTTGGAATTAGAGACAGTATGTGATGGTGCCTAAGGCTGTCCATAGCTGCTATGAGATCACCAGATGCTCGGACAGGCATCCAAACAGGCTCCTTCTCCAAGGAAGATATCTGGGCCCTGCTTTTACAAAGCTGAGCCTAGACACATAGCATCCGCCGCAGCTATCGTCTGTGAGGACACGGGTGGGCCAGGAACTGTGCTGACCACATCCACATCTCATGCAATGCAAACCCCACAAGCCTTTAATGACATTTAATGAGGCAAGCTCCAGTGTACACATCCCGTTAAGGCATCAGGATCACACAGGGCAGCAGGACCCACTCGGGTCTTTCTGATCGCGAAGTCTGTTCCGTGGACCTCTGGACTTTTAACACTGTGATGTGTCTGCCAGGAAACCCGGAAGGGAGACCAGTGCTCAGGACTACATTTTACTGTGGCCAGCAAGTGGATGGAACTGCCTCATTTGTCAGGCAGCTCCTGCCAGGTCGTCTGCAAGGTGGGAGCCAGATGCCAAGGCCACTGCCTGCCAGATCCTAGGGACACCAAATAGGGCTTCCCACTAATTATGCTCTCTAAGGGAGAACTCATTTGGTTGTTCTTTCTTTGGGGGAGGACAAAGACAGACAGAAGGATAACCATTCAAAGACATGAATCCTGGGCTGGGTGTCTGTTTTGCACTAGGAGCAGTGGTGACTCCAAAATGATCTGCATGTGCTCGGGCAATAGCAATGTGTGAACGGCAAAGACCATGGTTGAAGCCTGGGGTGGATAGTGTGGTGTGGCTAGAGAGGAGTCCCTAGATGCCCACTGAGCACAGGCTATACGTCCAACCTGATCCAGGTGCTGGGGACACAGAGAGCCCAGGAAGTGGGCCATCAGAGGACAACAATGACCTTGACATTGTGTTTATACCAAGAATGATTTGTAATCTTCAAAGGTTTTGTTTAGACTAAGAATTGTAAATAAGCCTTTAATCTCAGCACTTGGGAGGTAGAGGCAGGTGGATCTCTGTGAGTGTCAAGTCAAGCCTGGTCTACAGAGTGAGTTCCAGAACAGCCAGGGCCACACAAGAGAAACCTTGTCTTGAAAAACAACAACAGCAACAAAAAAGAATTGTAAATATAGGGACTATGTACAGATATATTGAATTCATAAAGCCCAAATAAAAATTAAGGGGAGTACTCTTTTGGAAAACAGGGACAAAGGCAAAAGAATAAAGTCCCTTTCACTGATAACATCCTTTGTGTGACTGGAAGACACCTGTTTGCCTCTGGACCTGTCTCTGGGGATTCCCCTTTTCTCTCTGCCCCAGGCAAACAGGCCCCTGGCGGTGGCTCACAGTGGTGGGACTAGCTAGAAATCCAGCTCAAGTATGATTCTTCATGCATCCAGAGGTGGCCTGAACATCCCTCAGACTCACCCCTGAGCCACAGAAGCGGCCGAGCCTAGGTGCCGAGCTGTCGTACCCATCATAAGCCTCCATGAAGTCGTAGCCACAGTCAGCTTCCTCCTCAACTTCAAAGGTCCGGAATATCAGCTCCACGCCATAACCGTCTTCCGCCACTATCACCCAGTCACAGCGGGCCTGGCTCGGGTAGTTGTTGTCCCCAAACTGGGCATGGGAATAGAGCTCTTTGGTCTGTACTTCAGCCTTCAGCCTGCCTCCACACTCTGCAGCAGACAGAGAACAAAGGCTCACCCTCTGCCCCACCCAGAGTCTGGACATCAGCCCACTAAAGGGTTCAGGCAACCTCACCCCCTGGATCATCCAAACCGGCCCTTACAGCCCCAAGAATGCTGCTGAGGAAGACCAGCTGCTGCCTTCTCTCTCCCTCCAATCAAGAAAAAGGAGCTAAGGAGTGTGTTGCCTGACTGTGTGCAGGGATATGGCTGATCTGACTGCTCCAAGCTTTGGGGTTTGGGGGTGGGGTGGGGTGGTGGACAGGAAGCTGAAAGGGCTCGCACAGGCTCCAGGGTATGCTGTAATTTGTGGCATCTGCCAGCAGAGGGCAATAAAAGCATATCAGAACTGCAACTGAGCCCAGCAACTGGAAAACCTCCATCTCTACTGAATGGGACTACACTGTGGGGTGGGGAGTGGGGTGAGGTGGGGAAGTAGGATGGGGTGAGGGGAGGAGTTGGGGGGGTTGGACCCAGTGCTATTCTTGGTGTGGATTGTGGGCAATTTTGGTTCTTAACATCCCATCTAGAGTTGGTACCACCACCAGCACCCCTCCACCCCTCTACCTCTCCACCCCAGCACCCCTCCACCCCTCTACCTCTCCACCCCAGCACCCCTCCACCCCAGCACCCAGTGACCTGTCACTTTGTAACTGGATTCAACCGCTGGCAACACGCAGGTCAGAGGAAAGTTAGTCAATTTGCACCCAGTACCCCCAGGCTTTTCTTCCATTTGCCCTCTGGGTTAGGATGACTACAGCTTTGTGGTTCTCAAACCTTGTCCTGCCCCTTTGGGGTGTCCCCACACTCTGCACGCCCTGCCGTAAACAGTCCCTTTATTAAATTCTGCAGCTATGTCCCAAGATTGCCCCCAACTCCCCAGCGCACTGTGTTTGTCTTACTTTGCTCTGTGTGTGTGCATGCATGTGTACCGTGTGCTTGCAGTGTCTGTGGAGGCCACTCTGAAAATGGAGTTACAGACAATTGTAAGCTGCCAGGTAGGTGCTGGGAATCGAACCCAGGTCCCTCTGCAAGAGCAGCCAGTGATCTTAAGCACTGCACCATCTTTCTGACCCAGAGCACCCATGTGCTGCTCTGTCTGAAGGGACAAGAAGGTGAAGTCCATCCTCAGTGGCCTTAAACTCCTGTGGAAGAAGCGCAGACCCTTAAGAGGCTATCGAGGGTCTCATGAAGTGTGGGTTGTCTGGTCTGGCAGGGAAATCTAGACTGATTAGACATGGGGACTGCCATTTTGTAAGCTCTGCGCCCTGTTTTCCGGCTCTGATTTCAGGGAGTGGGATGGAGTTAGGGGAAGGGAGGTAATTAAAAAGAGCCATGCTAGGAAAGGGGGCTGTTCAAAAGAATGGCAGTGTCCCACAATCATGACCTCCTGCTCAGCACCACAGACAGAAGCCTCAGGTTCTTGGGCAGCCTCTGGCTGTGCCACAATCAAATGCCAGGATCAAAGGGCCTTCATCCTCCACAGGGCTAAGGCTGGAGTGCCAGAGTGGAGTCGTCTTCCCTATTGGCCTTCTTATATTGAACAGTGTAGACCAGTTAGAAGCACACACATTTTCTTCCAAAGGACCCGGCAGAGCTACTGACTTGTAGCTCTCTTGGAGTGCCAGGGAGAAAAAAATGACAGGAAAAAGCAACCTTTTCCAGAAGTGGCCCTTCGAGAATAGAACGGCTGCTCACTTCCCTTCGGTTTTCAGACCTTTGCACTTCACAGGCCAGCAAAATGACACAGTTTAAAAGGGAGAGGCAAGGAGGGAAAGAGGAAGATGGGGTGGGGTGGGGGGGAGACGACCACGGCCACACAGCACCAACAAAATATTGCCCACATCCAGTTTTGTCAAGTAAAGACATCAAAGGAGAGCAGCCCTTCAGCCTGTGGCGGCTGCCCATGCGTCTTTTAACCCGGATGTTTGATCGTGGGGTTCCCTGCTCTTCCTTCGAGGCGCTCAGCCCCTGCCGCTTCCTCGCCCTTCCATAGCCTGCGAGGCGCTCAGCCTGAAGCCACCAGCCCCCGCACCTGTGCTGTGCACAGCCTGGAAGCCTTTCCTCTGCACCGAGGCGTCCGAGTAAAACCTGAGGAACAGGCTGCTGCCTGTCGCCACCACGGGATCCGGCTTCTTGCTGCCGCAGAAGCGGCCGAGGATGGGGGCCAAGCTGTCAGTGCCGTCATACAGTTCCAGGTGGTCGTAGGCACATTCCTGGTGCTGCTCAACCTCGAACTCACTGAATGTCTGGGGAGGGGAGAGCAGGAAGTGAGGCAAGGATCTGGCATTGAGAAGGGAAGGGAGAGGGAGAGGAGGGGCATTCAGGGCCTGGAGGGGTCTGTCTACCAGCTTCCTAGGGGCGCCCACCATTGCCATGATGGTACGACATTCAGTCCCAGAGCCAGCTGCCCGGATTTACTTCTTCCTGCCCTTCCTCTAATGCTAGGAGCCAGCTAGTACTGAGCGCTCACCCAAGCTGGCAGCTATGTTACAGGCATTACAAATGTCCCCTCATCTAGTCCTTGCAACCCTGTCCCGGGCACAATCCCTGAAGAAGGCATCAGCTGGCATGGCCAGCGTCCTCACTGGCAGAGAAGGTATGTAACACAGGACCCGTGGCTTCAGAGATGTTGCTGTTAGCCTGTGCCCACTTGAAATCCCAGGGGCTTTGAGCAGGGCCATACTGTTCTGCTATCAAAGTGGCTGACATGTGTTGGGAGTTTTTTCCCATCCCAGTAAATGATGAAAAATTTCTCACTTAAATTCTAATGAGGTTATGAAAATCTATTATTATCCCAAGTGAGCAGAAGGAGAAACTGAGTCACAAAGACGCTAATTGGCTTGCTTAAATATGTTCAGCTGGAATAAGAATTGAACATGACCCAGAGCTGACTTTCTCCGGGTCACACTGTTAACCATAACCAGATTCTGTTGCCTCCCTTTCTTTCCGCCCTTCCATCAGAGACTGTCCCCAGTTGTCAGCCTGAGGAACTGAACAGTTTCCAGCCATATACAGCTCATTGGGTGCCGGGTAGATGCCTGACTGGCTGACAGCTTGCCTGTGATGTCAGGGTGAGCAGGGGGTGCTAGGTGAAGGATGGATGGGGACAGAGTGGGAAGGGGGACGCTGGTTGTGTGCAGGACGTCATTCTATAGTAACAAAGGGCAGAGTTCCGTCTGCATGCTCACCAACCATTTTCAAGGGAAGTGTCTTTTTTCAAATAATTCTTGTATGCAGACACCTCAGATGGAGGCTTCCCACTTTGCAGGTTTGAGGTCCCACCCCCCAGGGAAGGCTGTTCTTCGTGCCTGTCAGGAAAGGGCATTGCTGAGCAACAGGCCATCTTTCCAGCAGATGGCAGTCTAGGGCAAAGCTGGCCTTTCAAAGGCACTCCTCACACCCTCTTCCAGATTCTACACTGTTCTAAGGGACCTAGGGCAGAAGAAAGTGATTTCTACACTCATCATGTACAGGAGGAGCCCAAGGGGCATGCCCAATGGCTTGGGGTCCCTTCTGTACCCATGATACCTTGGGAGCTTGTCAGTTCATCCTCATACAGCACTCTGACATTATCATCTACAACTCACCCTGTTTTCCTCTGTTCCCTTCCCTCCTCCCTGCGTTTTTCTGTCTGTCATTCATAAGGTCCATCTTGCTCATCTCAACAGTCGGAGATGTGTGTCTGATGTGTGTGTCTCTGTGTATGTGTCTATGAGCATCCATCTGTGTGTGTGTGTTCCTGTGTATGTTTGTGGGTATATATGTCTGTGGGTATGTTTCTGTGTGTGTGTGTGTGTGTGTGTGTGTGTGTCTGTGTGTTGGTGTGCATGTCTGTGAGTGTTCCTGTGTGTGTGTGTGTGTGTGTGTGTGTTTTTCTGGGAGTGCACATGCGCATCTGTGTGTCTACGAGTATTCCTGTGTATGTGAGTGTGCCCCTGCATGTATGTGTGTATGTGAGGTTTTTTTTGTTGTTGTTGTTGTTTTCTGTAAATAATAACATGTGTTGTGTGAGACCACACATCAGATATGTGGGTGAGACTTTATGTGATTTGCAAGGCAATTGTTTTGTTTTTATTTTAAATGAAGGAGGAATTAGTGTGCCTGTCCTATTGTTAATTGATAAAGATGTAAATTGCAGAGGAGGATGGGTAATTGTATTTATTCTATGTGACTGATTTGAGTAAGAATAAAAAAGGTACATGCTTTCCCTTGTGAGGGAAACTTCTGAAGAGAGTCACAAATGTCTAGAGTGAGAACAGGGACCTGAGGACTTGTGACCCTTGTGACTTTCCCTCTCAATGTTCTGTGTAAATTAAGTCTTTTATTTTTGTCTTCTTCAAGAGTAAGAGAACAGCTCCGGATGCAACTGAATCACACACAGCCCTGCAGCCCTGCGTGGAGCAGGGACTTGAACCCATCTCTGCTTAATGTCAAGGTTTGTGCTCTTAACAAACTAATGAGGTGACTCACAATTTTCACCCTGTGACCTGCGGTTGACGAAATGTTCCAGGTACATTCCTTCCGGCTGGGGTATTTGTCTGGCCAGTTGGGGCTCATCAGGGTCCCCTCTGCACTGCTGATCTTGTAGGCACAGCCAGCTGGAGGTCAGAAGGGGGCACACAGAGGGGTCATTCAGCTGGAGGCGACATCACAGGGAATCTCAAGGTCAATAGCCAATGTGTGGGCAGCCAGCCTGTATCTGGTGTGACCTGGCATTGACCTTGCTTGAACTGGCTCAGGAGGAGAGACATCCCAATTACTATGACTGTTTACATGGAGGCTGGCATTGGGGATGTGGCTGACTTAGTGCCCTGGGGTCAAGTGGAATTCAGTGAGAGCACTGGTTCTACAACTTATGCTGTAAAAAGGGTTCCAGGCTCATACCTGTGGTTAGTACCACATACATGTGGTTAGTAAAAGGCCTAGAGTGTGCCATCCATGGTGAATGTTGACAGAGATCCCTGTGAGGTCTCTACGCCTTCCCTCCATCAGTCCCATCCAGGTCACCCATTATTATCTGAACGTGGTACCACGGCCTGCTTGGTATTTGGACTTGGTCTTTCTCTGTGGTAAGTGGTGTTTGCACCACCTTCTCGCTGAATTTTCCCCATCTCCAAATAAGGAAACAGAAGAAGGCATGTGGTCTTCACGTCCTCTCCATCCTCCCTCTTCCCTACTGGACCCAGGACAGGGCAAGGCCTGGAGCTATGTTTATCACAGATACAAACTCCCTTCACCGGGCAAGGGAAAAGCTAAGGCTTCCTCCACAATGGTTGCATATGCAAATCCATCTGGAGGATCCTTGGCAGATACTAAGGAAGGGAACAAGAAACTTCCTCCTACCTCATGCTCAGTTCCACTATTACGACAGACATGGGCCTGATATTTATTGACACTTAGAATATACAGCATGGACTAGCCTGTCTGAGACACTTCCTAGGCAGGCTTTAATCCTCGTAGAACCCTTAGGAAAGAGGCATGGTTACCTTGCTTGTCACAGAAGAGGAAACCGGAGCTCAGAGTATTTAAGTAACTAGCTGAAGGTTGCACAGCGAGGGAATGGCAGAGCCATGGATTTAGATCTATGTGTGTTAATTCTGAAGCCTACTGGATTAATGAGTCTGCAGTGGACACTCATGTTGGCCTCCTGAAGAGAACGGGTGTCCCCCAGGAGGGCCACCAGAGTGGTATCCTGCGGGAGAGCCCCTAACCTGAAGATTCAGACAGAGATCTCATGGCATCCTGCAGACGGTAGCTCCTTACGCTGACCCCCACCCAAGCCTCCCTCACCCACTCACACACCTAAGGAAGGGGTTCAGCCACAGATGGCACCCACCCCACAGCTCCCACTCACCCTCTTTGCAGTCATGCCCATTCTCGTGCAGCCGGTACCCATTCCTGCATCTGCACAGGTAGCTCCCGAATGTGTTGACACACTCCTGCTGGCAGCCGCCGTTGTCTTTAGCACACTCGTCTTTGTCTGCTGGGACCAATGGACTCTCCTGAGAAGAGCTGCCATCTTTGCCACTGTCCCTCATGGCTCAGAACCTGCTCAAAAGTGGCTTCCTCCAAGGAGCCACACAGTGATCCAAGGAGATCACAGTCCCTTAAAGGGGTGTCAGTCACAGAGGGAGCATCTTTGTTTGGGATGTTTGGGGCATCCATTGGTCTCCTGGGGGTTCTCTGTGCTGCTAAAGCATTTTCATGTATGGAACATATGTTCTTGTCTTGCTTTCCACCCAAACCAAGCTGCTCCCTGGAGTGCAGGCTCACGTGACCAGCAACAGCAGTAATAACAGAAATGCCCAACATATATAGAATAGTTACCACAGGACAGGCCCCTGACACTTCTTAAATGATATGGTCATCCAAGTAATTCCCACTCAAGCTTAGGAAAGTGTACCTGTACCCCAGTTTACATGCAAAGGAACAGACTGAGGCAGCTCGCATGCCTCGTCACGCGACAAGAGGCAGATTATGACCCAAAGGTCTGGGCACACACTGTCGCCTCGGTGTGGAGAGGTAAGGGCAGGGCAGTGATGGAGGCTGTGCCTCAGCTGTCTCCGGCCTCCTTAGGATGATGGGGGGGGGGAATGAATGGGAATCGGGAAAACTCTTGGGAGAGTGTCTAGCCCCCAGGAAGTGTCAGCTGCTATAAATGCACTCACATGTGACCTCCAGGGTTGGCTCTCATCCTGTGATCCCTGAGGCTCTGGCTGTGTGGACTTTTCCACGGGCACCTGCCTTCTGCAGCAAATGAGGTTCTGTCTCCACTCCATCCTCCCCCTGCTTTTATTCCACTCTATATGTGCGTTGAGGGCTATTGGTGTCACCTTGAGAGTACTCGGTACTCTCTTGCCACTCTAGTTGTGGTGTCCTAGGAAAGTTCATACTGTAGCTTCATCCTTGTATTTCATGGGGACAATCAAGACCTCAACCAGAGCTCTTAGGTGCAAATTGACTGTCGTAGCCCAATACAGGGCTTTCCTCCTCCTCCTCTTCCTCCTCCTCCTCCTCCTCCTCCTCTTCTTCTTCCTCCTCTTTCTCCTCTTCTTCTTCCTCCTCCATCCTCCTCTCCCTCCTCCTTCTTCCTCCTCCCTCCTCCATCTTCCTCCCCTCCCTCTTCCTCTTCCTCTTCTTCCTCTTTCTCCTCCTTCTCCTTTCTCTTCCTCCTCCCTCCTCCTCTTCTTCCTCCTCCTCTTTCTTCATCTTCCTCCTCCCTCTTCCTCTTCCTCCTCTTTCTCCTTTCTCCTCTTCTTTCTCTTCCTTCCTCCTCCCTTCTCTTCTTCCTCCTCCTCTTTCTTCATCTTCCTCCTCCTCTTTTTCCATCTTCCTCTTTCTCCTCCTCCTTCTCCTCCTCTTCCTCTTCCCCTTCTTCCCCTTCTTCCTCCTCCTTTCCTAGGTCCTCTTGCTAACATTCATGGGTCTTTACTACCCTCACATATAGCTTCTCTGCCACTGGGTTCTGTGTGCAAACATGGAACTGTACCCCTCATCAGAGCCTTGCACCTCCTCTGAGGAGATTCCCAACCCTCTCAGCTCGATCCTGCCTGCCCTGGTTTGACCACATGGCATTTGTAGGCCTCCTTGCTCAGAACCTACAGAGGGCTTTACATCCTGGTCCACTGGACCTCAAGCTTCAGCCACTATTCATGGTTCATTATGACCAAGCCTGCCTGACCTGGCCCACCAGTGGCCTCCCCAGACAGGCATGACTCCTGCCAGTCTGGCCTTACCTCAGTCTGTGTGAACACTGAGACCCCCCCCAATCCAAGTTCATAATGTTTCCTCTTCTTTAGACTTTGCTTACTTTCTTCCTAGTCATACTAGTTGCACCTCAGCCATTCAGGTCTGGCCCAGACAACAGGCATCGGGCAGGGAACTTTTCCTCACTGCCTCAGGCCCCCTCTCTTGTCAAGCCCTTGTCAAGCAAGCCCGACCTAAGCTGGGTCTTAGCAGGCTATTGTCTTTCTAGCCTTCCCAACCAGGAAGAAGCTAATGCAATGCTGGGTGCTATCCAGGTGACCTCTGAGCTCAGGTCTGTGTTATGCCCATAACACAAAACAGAGCTTGCTCAGAGAGAGACTGCCTGGCTCAAAAGTCAGAGATGGAACTCCAAGTAAAACCAACAAATAATAGACCTGCTTCAATGCTTAGCACGAAGACAGAGATCCAAACACGTCACTCAACAGTTCATACGTCAGTGGGATGTGACCAGCAGGACCTACTGTGTACTTCCTGGTGTCCTTGAATTCGGACTTCTGACTCATAGAACTTAAAGTAAAATTCTTTGTTTTAAGCTGCGCTTGATGTATGACAATCCGTTGGGGTACCCCGAGCAGATGAACTGGGTATAAAGGCCACTATCAGGATGCAGGATGGAGAGGAAGTTGGAGAAGGAGGAGAGGAGGCTGCAGGAACCCAGGGTCCAGGAGCCTTACGGGCCTCTGCAGGCCCGCCCCACCTGCCTGAGAAGAAGTGAGCCCTGAAGCCTCGCTTGGAGACGGTGTTGTCAGACTTGAACTCCACTCGCATGTTGTTGCTCTGCGATGTGATGACCTCCGGGGTCTCGGAGCCACAGAATTTGCCATGAAGCTTGGCATCTGGGGAGAGGCCACTGCGCACCTCTACGAAGTCATACTTACAGACCTGTGAAGGAACAGGCAGGGATAGCCGGGCAGTCTGCTGCCCCTCAGTTACTCCATCCGTGTACCTCAGGAGCACTGTTGTCACCTCCCCCACCCCCTTTGTGCCCTCTTGCCACCATAGTTGTGGTATCCTCAGACTTTTGGATTGTAGCTTCACCCTTGTATTTCACGGTGACAGCTAAGACTCCATCCAGAGCTGTTAGAATACAGACCAGTGGCCACAGCTCAGTACAGTCCTCCCCTCTCCCTCCTCCCTCCCTAAGTCCTCCTGCTGATTTTCATAGGTCCTCATCAGAGAGAAGACCCATTGCATTTTATGATTCTGTGAGACACGCCTCCTCCACCCCCAAACCACACCCTTCCCTGTGGGCAAATGGGCTTGATCAGTCTTGGAGCTCCAGTCCTCTACATTGTCACTATGCTGGTGAGTGCCAGAGGGTGACAGGGGCTTTGGCTCTCCAGCTGAGGCTCTGTAAGGTCCCACTGCCTGGCAGCATAAGACAGGATCCCTCCTTGCTTCTCTACTCATTAATCTTGTGGGCAACCACAAGGCATTGACTTCAGCAGTGGGCCCTTGCTGTTAGGAGGTGGCCAAAGAGGAGACAGCATGGGAGAAAATGTCTTCAAACTCTGGCCGCCATCCAACTCTATCCTAGTCTCATGCAGGCAGACCAATGCTCAGAAGGTGAAAGATGTTTGTCTGAAGTCGCCTGGCTCAGCAGCGGTAGAGCTGGGACTAGAGTCTACATTACCTCAGGTGCCTAGAATTCACCTTGAAAACGACTTAAATGCTGAATGTCTGCTCGGTTACTTTCCAACATCTAGTTTTTTTTTCTCTCTGAAGCACTCACTTTGAGGTTAACCTTGATTAGCTCCAGAGCCTCCCCTGCATTGGCTTCCCCCTCACTCCTGTGTTTGTTTTATGTTTGCGGATGTGTTTTATTTTTAGTTATACGTATGCGTGTGGATGTGCACATGTGCGTGGAGGTCAGAAGAGTTATGTGCAGTTGTGAGCCACCCAGTGAGGTGCTTGGAATTCAACTCTGGTCCTTTGTAAGAGCAGTGCTTCCTCTTAACTGTTCAGCCATCTCTTGAGCCTCCTGTATTGGGATTTTTGGTGTGGACATCTCTCTTGGTAACCTGAAGGACTGGTGGAGTGGGAAAAGGCTAAGTTGTCAAAGTGACAGTCCCAGCTGGGCTGTGGCAGGGATACATGGAGAAGTACATGTAGTCCCAGGAGCTCAGACTATCCCCAGGTGTACACATGGGATGTTCCAGTCACCAGACTGGCTGTGGGCTACTGTGTAATCCTTCTCTAACTTGATTATTCATAGCCGCTTCCAAGAGAAAGGAATAGGCTGGTTATCGTATCCTTGTCTGCTACTGGCCCTCAGAGCCTTTATTCCCCACCTCCCAGATGGACACTAGCCAGCTCCCAGCTCCCAGCTCCCAGCTCCCAGCTCCCAGCTCCTCACACTGGAGTTTAGATCTGTCCTGACTGCTCTGCTCCTAGATCTTGATCCTTTACTCTTGACCCCATCTTCCTTGGACTCAGTGAAAAGGGCACAACAGCAAAACTGATGTGAAAACCTGCCCCCTTCTCTACAACCCCCAATTCTGCCTAGTCTGTGCCCTAGGTCTCCACTAGAGGTGGCAACTTCACTCAGGCCACCTTGATGCCCAAAGAACCTGTTCTAGCTCTGAGCCACATCTCAATACAGCCACAACACAGGCACAAACACAGCCACAACACAGGCACAAACACAGCCACAGCACAGGCACAAACACAGCCACAACACAGTCACAAACACAGCCACAACACAGTCACAAACACAGCCACAACACAGGCACAAACACAGCCACAACACATGCACAAACACAGCCACAACACAGTCACAAACACAGCCACATCAGTCAGGGGGGTGAGACCTACGTCATTGCCTTCCAGCTCAAAGGCTTCGAACTGTAGGGAGATGCGGTACTGCACGGGAGCCACCACCTGCCAGACACAGTTCTTGTTGGTGGGATACTCCTTTGGCCATCCAGGGCTGGTGATGCTGCCATTTAGCTTGGTAATGAAGCCACCACAGGCCACTGTGTGGAGGGAAAGATTTCAGATCCATCTGTTTTTGGTTCCAAGTGACTGCAGTTTCCCCCAAGCATCAGGAAGACCTGCTGTCCTCTAGTAACTGGGAAGAAGTTTGACAGCCTGGACTGACTCATTCCGTTTTTTCTAGTTGAACGGTTTCCACTGAGACTTTGGAAGAATGAGCTGGGGACAAGTCTACTGTTTCTTATGTGATGACGGCACATTTCACCTGTCACACAGTAACACAGTCGGGGTCTCCACAGGTCTTGGACCAAAGGAGAGTTAGAGATGTCTGCGTCAAGCTCCTCACTGTGCCTGGCTTGTGTAAGCCTTCATGTAGGTGGGTAGGTGGGTTGAACCCAGGCCGTATGGGAAAGGCTATCAACGGAGTCACCCCAGAGTGATCATAGTTCCTCCTGGTCTTGCCATGACAACCATATGAATGTTATGCACCCACAGCAGGCGGCAAGCTGCAGCCTCTGTCTCACAGTTTCAAGGGTGGCTGGAACCTGTTATGTTTGTGATTGTCCCCGCTGGTTTCCATTGTTATTCCATAGCCAGCCACCTGCCCATCTCTGTCCTCACTTCTCCTAAAACTTGTCTCCCAGTCCCTGTCATTTCAACCTGACAGGTCCAACACCAACCTTCACATGTCTTCTTGTCGGCAGCCAGCTCGTAGCCAGGGTCACAGGCGCACATGTAGCTGCCGAGTGTGTTCACACAGCGCTGCTCACACCCACCATGGTCTGGCCAGGAGCACTCATCCACTTCTGTCGGGAGGGAAGGTGACAGGGCTAAATTGTTACCAGATGTACAGTCCGTTTCCTCCCTTCTATATCCTAGGGCTCTAGGTACATCTATGATAAGAGCTACTCCTAGTGGTTACTTCCTAATAAAAACTCCCTTGTCTACACTCAACAGCCATACACAGCTACAGTCAAAGGTGGGATCCTGCTCACATAAGCAGGGGCATCTTGTTATCCAGAATAGAAAGGGCCAGGCCTGGAGAACAGAATTAAGCAAGGTATATATGACTGGCTTTATAAATCTCACCAGGTTCCCCACCAGGGGCTTCATGGAAAAGCCATGGAACTTCTTAGAGGCACCCAGGAAAGGATGTTACTAGAAGGATGCACTTATAGATGAAGATGTACCAGTATCCCAGACAAAACTAGAAGTCGGCTGTGAAGCATTTTTAAAAATAGAAATTCAAACGATGATACAAAAAACACTGGATTCTCAAGGTAGCCACTGTTCTGGGAGAAGTTGTTGGGTAGGCAGGGAGGAGGCTTGGGGGTGGGTACCCTGAGACATTCAGGACAAGCAGGCATCCAGTAGTGTGCTCAGGGCATTAAATGGAAGTGAAGGATGCTGTGAGCTCTGACCACGGACAGAACACAGGAGCCACTGGAGAATCCCTCAGGAGATGTTAGCTCACAAGCTATTGAAGTAAGGGAAGTCCTTAGCACTGCCCACCTCTAAGATGACTATTAGAAATAACAGGAAAATCATTCCGTTGTCAGGCTATGGTATGTCAGTGCATGAGAACACACAGGGTGTGCTCTGCCCCTGCTGGAAGAAGAGTCTAATGAGGAGACTATTCAACATCATTAAAAATGCAAAGTGGGCGGGGCAGGAAGGGAGTGCCAATCCATGGCACGGAGGAAAGTAGAGGCAGAGGAAGTATGAAGCTGTTGGGCAAATCTTGAAAGAATGGATTCCACCAGGAAATGAAGGAATTCAGAATGACTAGGAATAGGAATAACCTGAAAAGATAGAGAGCCACCTCACCACCATGGACAGGACCTCTTCAAGGCTAGCTTCTCAGACCCCGCCTACTGTGTTCTCAGAGGTTTCCTTGGGTTGTCTCGCTCCTCAAACTCTCAGATCATTGGTCCTTCCCAAATGCAACACCCTCTCTATCATTTTTCCCTCTCTGCTTTCTTCTTCCAACTCAAATGAACCCCCTTGTATCCTTCTTCCTTGTCTGTTCTGCACATACTCCTCATCAGTTTGATCGCCCTTCTCCAGTGAGAGGATAGCCTGTCCACACCCCAGTGTTTTGCTCAGTGGAGAGCACACAGAGTAACTCTGAGTGTCAGGTGTTCTTGGGCTCAACAATGACTGAAATGAGTTGGTCATTGGGTGCCCAAAGATGCTATAGGCAGGGAGATAAAGTTGTCTGTGGCCATTAATAAATGTAGTAGTAACCACGTTGAAACAGTGTTCAAGCAACTATTTACTCATTATACTAAAATATGCAAAGCACTTTCTTAGGCATCTAAAAAAATTTCAGAAATTTTGGAATAAGGGAAATATATAGAATAATATGGAGCAGTAGAAAGAGACCAGGATTCCAGGCAAGCTGGGTCAGGTTGGGCTGACAGATATGATCCAATCTTATGGACTTGGATGCTGGTTGTTTGGCTTCTCTGAGCCTTTCTCGACTTTTAAAACAACAAGAGTGGTGTTGGCTTTTGTGGCAATTGAAAATTATGCCCATGAAGGACTGGTATATTGTCAATGTGCAGGGCTGCCATTTCAGACAACTCTGGTGCAGTTTCTGGACCTTCAGGAGTTGGGAAGACAATGATGGGAAGGGTAGCAGGAGAGACAGCCTGGGCAAAAGGGCAGAGGAGGTGAGGAGAGGAGCGGCAAGGATGGCTCAGTGAAGAAGGAACGGCAGACAAGAGGGGCGCAGCAGGTCTAAGAAATGGACCAGAGAGCAGAGGAAACTTAGAAAAGATTCCATGATAAAGGACAAAGATAAATAAAGACCCAAGAGGAAGGGAGGGGAGGCCCTGATGCCTGGGGTGGTTACAGGCAGGGCACGGAGACAAGAAAGAGGGGATCACCATTTCTCAGCCTAGTTATTGCCAAACTGGAGGGGGAGAAGGTAGAGAAAGCTCCACTCCTGCAGAGACAAAAGGATATGCTAACCAGGGAGCCGGAGAAAAGCTCAAGGGCAGTGGGCTGTGTTGCTGTCAGTGGCAGCATCCCTGATAAGTGGCAGGCAAGTAGGAGCCATTCTTGCCAGTGTATGACTGGCTATGTGGCCTCCACGGTGCCACCTGTGCCAAGCCCACTGGCTCATGATCATTCCAAGCAGGGCACACCTTCTAAGATCTGGGATCATGCAGGTAGAATGGGCTGGAACCAGAGCTTAGCCGGGTACAGCCAAGGCTCTGGCTTCTTTCCATCCTCTAGGTACACCGGAAAAGAAGGAGCCATTCTGTGGCTCAGTAATGAGACCTGGAAAAGATCTTAAAGGAATTTCAGAGAGTTTAGGGAAGTTAGAGCACACCCCAGGGCTTTGAAGAAAGCCTCCCCTCCCCCAGCATCCCCTATGGTCCCGCTGCACTGGAACGATAGTGTGTAGGGATTCAAGATGGTTGTCACACCCCTTGGACCAGCCAAGCCTTGAATGCCACCATCCTTCCCTGAAATCAGCAGAAGTGTACGTCTCTGCCTGCTGCCTAGCCAATTGGCTCTAAGAGGGGCTGCCATCTGGCACTAGGAGATCAGTGCTGAGGCCAGCTGGCACCCCGGCCAGTGTTATGGGCCAGCTGGGCCCCAGGCAAAGGCTGTTGCCAACTGGCATGAAGGCACGAGGTTCTCTGGCTCACCCCAGCTCTGCCACAGGCTTCTTGGTTATGCCTCCAGTTCCCTCCTTCTGGCAAAGACACATGTGCCAGATACTGCACTCTGGGGCATCCTGCTGTGGCCTCGATGGTTGGAGGAAACAGGGCGTTAAGATTTTCACTCCTGCATGCCACGAAAGGGAAGAACAGCAACCCCACGTCTCACGTGGAGCCCAACGGCTTACAAAGTGTCTCCAAGCCATCGTTTCCTTGGAACTTCACAACGCAACACATTTTCTTCTTTCTGTCCTACAAGGGGAAACTGAGGCTTTGGTAAGGACATGAGGCTGCCTACCTAGCAGGGTGCTTTGTGTGGGAGACAGTTCTCCTGATGTCAACCCTTCAAGAAGAACCTAAGAAAAGTACCTAAGAAGAGGCAGGGCCAGGCACAGTGGCTCACAACTGCAATCTCAGCATTCAGGGCTGAGGCATGAGAATGCTCACGAGTCCCAGTGAGGTGCAGGCTAGTCTGAATTACAGCATGATATCCTCCCTCAGAAGATAAAATAATAAAACAAGAAGGAGGTACAAGGAAGATGGGGGTGGGGAAAGACAGGAAGGATTGGGACTTTTGTCTATCACAGCCAGGAGACGTGGGAGAGGAGGGAAGAGAGGAAGCAGTCTCCCTGACATGGGTATGGGTGGCTGGACATCAAGTAGTACCACACACAATAAAGAGGCCACAAAGAAGGAGCTGCAGGGACCCCCTATCTCTATCAAGAACTGGTGGCATGTTCCTGGGGACTTAGTCACAGTGTACCAGGCCTGGGGAGTACTCCGGTGTCCCTCTTAGGGGTGGTGTGTATCCTTTGGGGGTTCTGAATGGCCTTTAAGAGAAACCATGAAAGCCCCTCCTTATGCTGGACCACCTCTATGGCCTGGGTCTGGTTCCATCAAGAATATTTGTCCTCTTTCTGTCCTCACACCTCACTCTCTTGGGCACCAGCATGTGGGATGGGAGACAACGCCTTTGGAATGTAAGACCTGGGGTGCTTCTCTGGCTCACACCACCTAAGAGTGACAGGAAAGGCTGTAGAGGGTCTAGGGTCTAGGGTCTGGAGTCAGACAGGGTTTAGATAGATCCTTAATCTGCCACTCATGTCCAAAGTGAACCTGAGCCACCATTCTCAATGCTGGTCAATAATCCAAACCTAACTGACAGGGTTATCACAGGAACCAAATGATGTCAGGTAAAGCAAGGGGCTCACACAGACCCTGGGCCGCAGTGAACTCACAGGCCCTGGGCTTCAGTGAACTCACAGGCCCTGGGCCGCAGTGAACTCAGTTAATGGGCCGCAGTGAACTCAGTTAATGAGGTTGCCAGGCATGTGTTGTTATTAAATCAAGGTTTCACTGCGTATACTTAGACCTGGTAAAATCACCAGGCCTTGAAGGCTGGCTTCAGTAGGTAAAGTGATTGTCATGGAAGTGTGAGGACCTGAGTTCACATCCCCAGCACCCACATAAATGCCAGGTGTGCATGACAGGCTGATTGTAATTCTTGATTGTAATTCTAACATCGGAAGGCAGAAGGATCCTCGGAGAAAGCTGACTAGCCAAAGTGAGAGACCTTGTGTCAATAGATAAGGTAGAAAGTGTTTGAGAGAGACTCCTAAGGTCACCCTCAGGCCTTCACATGCACATTCGAACATGTGCACGCACACACTCTTAAAAAAAAAAAACCACTAACTCTGGTGTCCCCGAATAGAATAGCTTCATTGCAGAAGCCAACTGGAGCCTGATTATCACAGGTACGAGCCCCACAGGGAGGGCTTATCAGCAGTTCAAGATGAACAGCCTCCTTCCTCCCCCAGGAGCTTTGCTTGCTGCTAAGATCTTATACAGGCTTTGGAATTCTTACACTGGGGAAGCAATAGTTCTTCCCTTGAATAAACACAGGAACAAACCGCCAAGCCATACCCTTGAAGAAATTGGCTGCAAAGCCCGCTTTATTGATGGAGCCGTCGGACACAAACTTCACCCACAGTCGGTTGGCACTGGATTTCACGGCCTCCGGCTTTTCATAGCCACAGAAGTGACCAATCAGGGTGCTGTCCTCTGAGGGACCATCTCGGATTTCCAGATAGTCATATGCACAACTGTCATGCCTTTCGATCTAAAGAGAAAGACAGGGGCCATGTGGGTGACACTGGCTGGCTTGGCTTCAAGGATTTTTAACTCAGAATCAAAACCTAACTCTCTCTCTCAAATCTAAGCAGGCTGACCCAGCTTGTCCAGTCTGTTGCAAAAGTCAAGATGAATCAGGCTGAGGAGACTCTAAGAGAAACAAGGAAGATGGGCTTGAAATGGACTTTTAGCTTCCTGTTTTAAACCAAAAATGGAAAGTCATCTTTTGTGTGTGTGTGAGAGAGAGACAGAGGGAGAGAGAGAGAGAGAGAGAGAGAGAGAGAGAGAGAGAGAGATTCAGTATATATGTGTCTGTGTGTGTCTGTGTCTATGTGTATGTCTCTCTGTGTGTGAGTCTCTGTATGTATGTGTGTGTCTGTGTGTCTATGTGTGTGTATGTGTATCTGTCTGTGTCTGTTTGTATCTCTGTGTGTGTCTATGTGTATATGCATCTCTCTCTCTGTCTCTCTGTCTCTCTGTCTCTCTGTCTCTCTGTCTCTCTCTCTCTCTCTCTCTCTGTCTCTCTCTCTCTCTCTCTCTCTCTGTGTGTGTGTGTGTGTGTGTAGGTCAGAGGTAAACAAACCTCAGAAGACACCTATTTTGTTTTTTGAGACAGGCTTTCTCACTTCCCCAGAGCACACCAGTTAGGCTAGGCTGGCTGCCAGCAAGCCCCTGGGGTTGCCTGCATGGGCTTCCCAACCAGGGGTTACAAGGTATACATGGGGCTTTATGGGTACTTGGGATCAAACTCAGGCCCTTGTGCCAGCAAGACAAGCAAACACTTCACCGACTGAGCCATCTCCCCTAGACCCCACCCCCAGTCCCTTCTGTTTGTTTTTTGGTTAGTCCAATCTGGCCTAAAACTCACTTTCCTCCTGCCTCACCCTCCTGAGTGCTGGGGTTACTATAAGACCCCGTCTTTATAGACACTCGGAAAAGCACCCTAGGAGCACTCACCTCGAAGGACTGGAAGGTAAGCCCCACATGGAACCCGTCGGACACTGTGATCCTCCACACACATTCCTTGGAAGGTCTGTAGTCGTCGGGGTAGTTGGGAGATTGAATCTGGCCTGCGTCTTTGGTTATGTCTCCCCCGCACATGGCTTTAGAGAGAACACACACACACACACACACACACAAAAGAGTCCTAGATCACGTCTTACAAACACAGGTGAATGGCTACTTATTGCCACAAGGTGGCTCCAAGAGCCAGCCTTTGCCTCTGGGTCGAACAAAACTGGCCTTGAGAGAGTTGAGTTTTAGCTCTGGATAGCCGTGTAGCTACGCAGAGGAAATCTGGATTGTCCAAATTTTTAGTGATTCAAGGCAAAGTGGGGCTTTGCTATGTTTCCAGCTCAGTTCCTTTCAGAGCCAGGAGGATTAAGACACACAGAAGCTGCCCCAGGGTGATTTCACAGCCCTTCTCTTACATGGACCGGAACGTCTGGGTAGCACCACGTTTTCTATTTTCTGATGAAGCAAGAGTCCAGAGATGTCAGACCCCCTGCTTGACCCCTCATTCAGGTGTCCAGAGGCCACTGCCATCTCTACAGGACTCTCTACCCTGATGCCTTTCATACCCCAGCTGGATTGAGCTCACTGGGCTTGTGACAGTGACAGAGCTTAGCACACATGGCCTTTGCCTTCCAGGGAAGGAAGCAGGCTGCGCTAAAGGACAGACACTTGTCAGTGGCCACCCGCCTGACTGCTTTATCAAGAACAAACCTTCATATACAGCAAAGAAGCCTTTGCCCAGACTGCTGCTGCTGCTTCGGAATTCCACCCAGAGCCGGCTGTCCGAGGAGACAAGGGGTTCAGGTACCTTATCTCCACAAAACCTCCCTGGAAAGAGAAAGGACAGTCAGGACACTGTGGACATTGGGCTCAACTTACCTCAGTCTGAAGGAAAGATCAGAAGTAGGCAAAGTGGTAGCACTCCACAGGGGAGCAAATATGGGCTCAAGAATGATCTATCTGTGAGCCCATGAAGGACAAGTCTGGATTCCAGGCACTGGAAGTACAAGCCAGAGGGCAGGTACCTTCCTTGCCACGTGGGTCCTGTGACATATTTTGTGGTAGTCCCAGTGGTAGAGAGATGAAGCTGAGCTATCAGTGATGTTTGCTTGTTTGTTTGTTTGTTTGTTTGCTTGCTTGCTTACTTTGCCTGACAATTCTGAAGACACCACACCCTTCCCTTTGGGGCACTGGGAACTCGGTTACCCTTGCTTCAGGAAGTAAGGCCAGAGACCAAGAAACGAAAGCTTCCTTGCGTTTGAATTAATTCAAGGCCAGATGCAATACTAAAGGTTCAGGGTTGAAGAAGAATGGGCTTCCCAGATGGTGCAGAGAGACCCAGAAGGGAAGAGAGAGAGACTGGGATGAAGAACTTCGGAGGGATACCATGGAACCCCTTAAGGACTGATCCTACAACTCCTCCTCCTCCAGGCTAAGACTATGGCTCGGACAGGATGATAAAGACCACAAGGAGACTTAAAGATCTGGGAGAAGAGGAATTAGTGTCCCCAGTCCCTGGACAGAGCCTAGCCTCCTGCTCTTTCTGGGCCCAGTATGGAATTGTCTATGTGGCTTGTCCAGACCTTTGCCCATGACACAGCCACACAGAGTTCCCCATGCCCAAGCCTAATGTGACATATAAGCATAACTACGACTCCTGAGCAAGTATAGAGGTGACTTTCCCACGGTTCACAGGCCTTGAGTAGCCACAGAGTGTCTCGCCAGCTTGGAGGAAGGTCCACGCGGACTTGGCTGCCACCTGAGCTGCCTCGAGTTGAGACAATAAGGAAACAACAAGCACTGAGTTACAGCTTAAGCCCGGGGTCTCACTCTGTAGCCCAGGCTGGCATTATAGTCACTAAGTAGCCCAGGCTGGCCTCAAACTTGCTGGATCCTCCTGCCTCAGCCTCTCCAGCACTGGAATTATAAACATGTGCCATTATAACCGGCTCCCAGTGTTTACAAAGGCAGGCACTTTAACCATTAGTGCATGGGAAGCCCTGGACAAAGGCACTATACACCATAATTATGTTTTATTCTTCTGAGAAAAGTAGAAAGGCACTAGGCTGGGGAAGGATTGGTGACACCATGGCCTCTTCCAGATGGTCAGCTCTGGCTTATATTCTCCGAGGAAAAACAGGGCTGAGGGCTGGCAGTCAGCTCTGCTTCCTCCTGGTTCTGGCTATCTCTAGCTGTTTGGATTTAGTGGTCTTCCTATCTAGTGAAATAAAATTTCTGTCAAGACTTTGGGAAGGAAAAGTACATTGGAAGCGTTGGGGAGACGGCTCTGTGTAAGAGTAAAGATTTAAATTTGTGCCCCAGAAGTGAGGTAAGGCAGCTGGGCATGGTGGTGTGTTCTTACAATTCTCACACTAGAGAGGCGGAGCCTCACCGGCTCGCCAGCCTGACGGTGGGTGGTACCTGAAGAAGGATGCCCAACTGGTAAGCATAGGGGTAGCACCACATTTTAGCAAGAGGGAGCACTGTGCAGTCAGACCACAACAGCCCTAAGCAGGACTTCTTCGCCTAGCTCAGGTTTCCAGTCTGCTTCTCCTTTTAAACCCCCAGCGGCCACCGACACTGAGGACTGACTCCAAATGAGAGGAGGGGAGGTCTATATTCTGTTACCTACAGACCTAACTCAATGAGAAGAACTGTCTGTCACCCCTGCCGCAGGCTGACCTGCCCCTGTCCAGCCCCGGCAGGTGTATTGTTCTGTCTTAGCAAATATCCCCCATCTCTCTGTAATTCTTAGCTGACATCTCAGCCTTTACCTTGTCAGCACAGAAGCTGAAATCAAAGTCCCCCTTAGTCACCAACTGTGTCTGCGTAACATCCTATCTGAAGTGCTTCACATAGAATCGTCAAATTTCATCCCTACTGGTTATGGTTTGGACCTTGAGTGTGCCCAGAAAGCTCCTAAGCGGAAAGTCTGGGTCCCATTGCAGTAGTGATCATATGTGGTGCCTTGAGGTGTGGAGGTCCCATTGCAGTAGTGATCATATGTGGGGCCTTGGAGGGCTGGGGTCCCATTGCAGTAGTGATCATATGTAGGGCCTTGGGGAGCAGGGTTTCTGCATCTGGAGGTCTCTGACTTTACCAATGGATAATCCATTCATTGATAGACTCATAGCTTAAGGGCTACTTAGAGGTAGGGGGAACTAGATTAATGGAAGCTTGTCCTCAAAGAATATTCTCTCTTCTTGTCTCACACCCTCATGCCACCATGAAGCACCAGCAATTTTTTTTTTCTGCCAGGTGCTTCTGGCCTTGTCACCAAACTGAAAGCAATCAGGTCAAGTGACTATGGACTAAAACCACAAGCTCAAATAAAACTTTTCTCTTTCCAGTTAATTCCCCTCAGGCATTTTGTCACAGCAAGGCAAATCTGATGCAGACACGCTGCTTTCCCCCTGAATTGGGTACTGTTATTATCCCCATTTCAGAGATGAGAAAAGTGAGGATGAGAGCATTTGTCTCAAAGTTGGAGGTGGAAGCAAGATCTGAAGCTTGGCAGACTGTTGAAGCCACTATCATCATCATCACCACCGCCATCAAAAGGAACTGGGGGTCTAGTCCTGAACATGGTGCAGTTTTGGATACAACACCAAAGGTGCATCCTGGGAACGAAAGTGCCACGTTCCCTTCCCAGCTCAGAATAAGACGAGCACAAATGAAGATCGCTAAGCACATTTGTGCGGGTGCCAGGCTTGGCTGTTGGCCTCACGCTATCATTTCTGTTCATTTGGGAAACTGCCCTAGCCCAGGAAGCCTTAGGAGTGGGGCCACGCGAGTCGATGGGCCAGCCTGACCTTTCTGAACTCCCCTCCCCGTTTCAAGGAAACAGGACAAGGGGCTTTTGAGTGTGTTTTGGAAACACCAAATGCCAGGGCAGCTCTGCGGACAAAAATATGGTGCTTGGGTTGCTTCCTCTACATCAACAGGGGATGGGAATCCACACTGAAGGACTGTGTTTAAGATCACCGACTGGCTCTTCTGGCACCACCCCGAGCCCCTACACATACCCTGTTAAGGAAAGGCAAGTGGCCCCTGGCACGGACACCCTATCTGTGATCTTTAGCCAGCTGGAAATATTCTCATCTATAATTTTCTTTTGAACCCAGTACGTGCAAAACCTGGGTCACAAACAGCCTCTCTCGGAAGAGCCGGGCAGGCTGGCGGGAAACAGGCACGGAGAGGTGTCAATTCCTGGACTGAAATCTCATTCCTGGGTTTAAAGGCCTTTAATAAGGATATCAAGAGGAGATGCAGATGAGGACGCTCCAAGTGGGCTCTGCGGGGAGTCATAAAGGGTCCATTCATAAAAAGTTATGCACACATTATGCCTGGATTTTCGCACACTGCCCTGGGAAAGAGAATGCGATGCAGAGGTTTTCACAGCAAAGATGCCTACTTTACAATCCGCCCTAATCCGCTCTCCCTCCTGCCAAAGGGGCCTTGACCTGCCCCTCCCGGCAGATTGCATGGCACTGACCCCTCCCGGGGACCAGCTTAGCCAACACAATGCACTTGTTCCAAACACAAAAATTCACTAACGACCGCATTTGGAAACATCAGAGCGGACCAAATAGTTGGCAAAGGAGGGCGTGCCTGCAAATGAAGAGTGATGGTTTCAGGCACCTGGCCATGCCTTGGCTGCAACTCTGTGTGTGTGAGAGTTTGTATGTGTGCGTGTACAGAGAGAGAGAGAGAGAGAGAGAGAGAGAGAGAGAGAGAGAGAGAGAGAGAGAGACAGAGACAGAGAGACAGAGAGACAGAGAGAGAGAGACAAAGAGAGAGAGAGAGAGAGACAGAGACACAGAGATAGAGACAGAGACAGACAGAGAAAGAGAGACAAAGAGACAGACAGAGACAGAGAGACAGACAGAGAAAGAGAGAGAGAGACAGACAGAGACAGAGAGACATAGACAGAGAGACACAGACAGAGACAGACAAAGAGAGACAGAGAGACAGACAGAGACAGAGAGACAGAGAGAGAGAAAGAGAAAGACACACAAAGAGAGCAATGACTCAGGTAAAATATGAGCGCTACCCCCCCCCCATCACTCCAAGCCATCACCATCACCAATAAACTGATAAAGTGCACAGTCCAGTCCCAGTACTGAATGCAACAGAGACACCCGGATCCCTACTGAAAAAGTTCCCGCTTGCCACTTGAGCAAAGGGAATGCCTGGAAACCAGCCCATGCCCATTCTCTGGGAGACTCTGGCTCCTTCCTCCCATGGCCTTAGTCTAAGCCATTCCTGGGGTGTAGGGCTGCCAACCTCGGCAAGCAGACATCCAGGAAGCCTGGTTAGCTTTGACTCCCAGATAAACAATCCTTGGACTGTTTCATCTGACAACTTGGGAGGGAAGGACTATAAATATTCAGTAGTCACCTGTCCCCTTTACCAGGACAGTGGAATTCGGGTTTGACTTCAGTCACTAGCTAGCCATGAGGCCTTAGACACTCAGCACGTGGGAGAAGCTTGGTTTTCCTCTGCCATGAGGGATGCAGTGACTTGAAGGTATCTGTCAGGTTGAGAGTCTCCGATTCTTTGTACTGATGAAGCTCCTCCCATATGGCTTTTATAAAATGTTATTGTGGGGAATCCAAACAGTAGACAGGCGACCAAGACGCAGCATAATGCTGCCCACCACCCGCAAGTTTCCTTGCTTGGAGGCAACGGCTCCACCCTTGAGCATGCTTTCTGTGTGTTTGGTACTAGACAGGACACACGAGAGGCCAAAGCGATCATTCTCTGACCCTCTTCTGTGGGTTCTGTTTAAGTTATATTCCAGGAGTCTCACCCAGAGATATTTTCCAGGCAATGATGGCACTCAGACAAGTTTAAAAACCCCTGCTTCCAGGAGCCCAGCCTTGTGGGGGTCGGGGGTCGGGGGGAAGGGATCATGGATGTGTACGTGTGTGCAGGTGCACTTACATATGGGTGAGGATGTGGATACAGTTACATATGTGTATCCAGGTACATGTGGGGCCAGAGATCAACATTTTGTGTCTTCCTGACTCTGCATCTTATTTTTTGAGAACAGGGTCTCTTGCTGAATCTGGACCGAATTGGTTCAATTAATCTGGCTGGCTCAGGATTTCAGGGATTCCCCACTCCCACCCACTCCACTTTCTTCTACTACCTCCTAGTCCTGGGATACAGACATATAGCCTGTTTTTTGTTGTTGTTGTTGTTGTTGTTGTTTTTAATGGAGGTGCTAGGAATCCAAACTTTGGTCCTTACACTAGTACAAAAAGCACTTTCCTTGCCCAGTCACCTCTCTTCCCTTGCACACTGCCATTTTGGCACACCTGACCAATGCTACCTGTGACCTAGATCTCTAACTGCTTTTCCATATCTGTTCATTTTAGGCCAGAAACAGAACCCAGTGTGGACAGGTTCTACCCTGTCTTGGGCAGTATAACCACTTGTCTATCCCCACATTCCTATGCATACTTCCAGAGGGAACGTAGCTTGTATATCTGGACTAGGAACTACCTGATGCATTTTTCCCAACAATAGCACACAGACCTAGCTGCTCCTAGCACCTTGGAGCATCTAAGGACACACATTCCCCCCTGTATGTTCTCTTGGGAAATTAAACTCACACCTTTCTAGATGCAGACACTTGTGGGCTATCCCCATTGATAGCCGAAGGCTACGGATTACTCAGGCAGAAGGCTACAGGTTCCCTAGAGGCCACCCTGTCTGGTGCGACTGTCTCATCCTGGTCCCCCAGGATCTAGCACTACTTCAGGGCTTTTCTTTCTCATCACCATCTGCAGCCAACTGCTCTGGCAACAGCTCCTTCCCAGGTTCATCATTGGCAGCATGGCAAGTGTGGCTTTTCCATTCACATGGAGGAATACGGGGGACCATGTTATCGCCAAAACCTTGGACTTGACCAGGCCAGGAGGGCGCCATTCAGATCGTCCTAGCAATGAGGACGCCCACCCCCACACTCAACTACAACTCCTTCATCTGCCTCTTTGTCGGTCTGTTTCTCCCTACAGTTCCTCCTCAGGCCAATGAGTCCCAGAGTCGGCCCCCAAAACCCAAGACCACTGATTGTAGGCAATATTAATCTTCCTTGATCATCAAGAGAAATCTCTCTTGGGAAACCTTTCTCTTTATAGTGCCTTCCTGTGATCTTTTGCTCAAAGGTCCAAGCGGACTTTGGTGGGAGTGTCTGTACTCTTGTTTACTCCACAGAAGTAATCCCTGCCCATCAGAAACTCTGGAAGAGATATCCAAGCCAAGAACAGAAAAGAAGCATTAAAAAAAAATCCTCTAAAATAACCACTATGGGTTCTTTATATCTCTAATTTTATTTGAGATTTATATTGTAAATCATAAAATGATTCCTCGCCGTTGGATTCGGCCCACGCAATGGTTTAAGTAATTTAATTTTGACAATTTAAGACAGCACAGCTATGCTCCTTACTTCATCAAACCGGTCCCATTCCTATCTCTTCTGCCTGTGACAGCTGCTAACTGCAGTCCCTGCCTTAAACACTTCTTTTTGCACATGCATGTGTTTGAAACAATTCTACTTATTCCACTTTGTAACATTGCGCAGGTTACAGAGTGCTGGGAGAATCTCTCTGTATCAACACACACTCCCCTCCAGCTTTATTTTTATTGGATGGAAATTTTCCGTGGAAAAGGTGTGTCACAATCTACTCCACTAAGCCTTACTGCTGAACATTTAAATTGCTTTGATTCTTCCTGCTTCAGTGCACCTCCCTGTTGCTAGAGCTTTGCACACTTCCTTAATTAGTTCCCTAGGAGACATTCCAAGGAGTGGAATTGCTTGGGTCATAAGGCGCTGACAGTTTTTAAAAGCCTTTAACATGTGTGGCCAAATGGAGTGGTCAGGGTTTTACAATGACAAGAGCGCCCGAGAGCTTCCTGTGCCAGCTGCTACATGGAACCTTCCAGATAGGGAGAACACACCCCCATCTCTCATTCTCTGAAAGCTGATGTCCACTCACCCAACAGGGGGGCTTTTCTCCAGTAACCGTCCCGGATCTCCACATAATCGTACCAGCACAGGCGGCTCTTAAACAAATCCATGGAGGTGAAATTTAGGATGATCTGTAAAGAATTACCATAAAGTAGGTTTGAACAACAAAGCCCGAAGACCGCCTTACTTGCCAATGTTCTCATGTTACCCCTTAGCATACAGAGCCCTCAGACCGCAGTAGGAGCATCTTCTCAAAACACACACACACAGGAAGTCTCCTGACATCAAATAATAAACCTTAGTTGGGATGGTGAGTAAACAGAGGGAGATAGGTCCTTTAGTTCTGTCTGGGGAGTCGCTTGAGCTTTTGAAGTTGCTAGGTGGTTTACAGAAAGCAAGATGCGTTTAGAGATAGGCAAGGACAAGTTGAGACTAGGGATTTGGGAGGAGGTAAGGGGTCAGTGAGGTTCAGAGATACGAAAGGATCTGGTAACGTCATCAATCATTCCAGAAGGTCTGGGGTTAGCTCAAGTGCATCTGAGCACGGCTGCAGTCAGCATCCTGAAGTGCTATCATCCCCCACCAAAAGCCTTCCTGAACTCAGCCCACCCATTCGATTCTGTCATCTCTATTCTTACTGCTTGGCCACTTACAGCGTGTTCCTGTGCTATTTCTCTTCAACGTGCCTGCCTAACGGCTACTGTTGGCATGATCCCCAGACTAGCCAGCCTTCCACAGCATACACCTCAGGTTTTTCTGACTGCCCCGACCCCACACTTAGAAAACCCCTAAAGAAAGCCCTATACCCTTATCTTATAAGTCAAACCTGCCTTGTTTTCTAGATTCTCCAAGGCCAGCCTGTGTCTCTTTCTCAGTGCTCTATAGGTTACAAAAGCCCACACTGGGCCCAGGTAAGTACCCCACGGTAAGTCTTGCATATAGGACTCCCCATTGTCTCTCCCTCTCAGGGGTGTCTAATCAGACAGGTTTGGGCTCATGCCTCAGCTCCACCCCTCACTGGCTCTAGAATCTTGAGGAAGTACTCATCTGAAAGACAATGTGCACACCGCCAGTCTGTGGAGGAGTCTGTGAGAAAAGCTGCACGCAGAGTGACTAGTGCTGTGTCTGGCGTGCAGGAAGTACTCCAAAAGCACGCTTTTAAAAGTGAGACTCTACTGAGTGTGCCCTTAGCGTGTCCCGGCTGACATCCGCCAGTTCCTCGCTGGCTTTCTCGCTAGCCTGATCAACACTGAGAGCGCCCACTCCCTCCCCAGGGCCAATCCCCATCCAGTGGGATTCTTCCACGGAGCCCACTGGTCACCTAGGAAATGAAGAAAGAGTACAACAGATGGAGTTGCATGTGGGTGTGTGTGTGCCATGGGCGTGTCTGTCAGATGCCTAGGGAGTGGGGAACCCAAGCTGAGCGGCATCTTAAATTGGGGTGTCCCCGGGTTTCTCTCAACTCTGCATCATGCTCATGATGAGGCGGTAGGGTTTAGGAATGCTTCTAAGCCGGCCCCACAAGAATTCTTTAGTCTTTGCTCTTTTAAGATTACAGTGAGGAAATGTTAGTAAAACTTCCTTGGAAACACATTCACGGTCTGACTGAGAGGGATAATTATTCAGGCTGATTATTTTAAGTATGTTAGTGAACCATAAAGACCATGGGGGGGGGGGGAAGAGGTGATGAGCGAGAGGTACTCTGAGAGTCAATCAAGTTTGCTAATTACCAGCAGCTCTGGGGAAGGCTGGGTGAGGCAGAAATGGGAATAATTGCAGGAATTTCAACGATGTATATTTTCTGTGCCCCCAGCGAGCACTAATAATTGAGACTTAGTGAAGCTTACACGGTTTAAACATATCACACAGTCCTGCTGTGCAGCAAGTCAACAATGTGGGGATTACCAGGCCCCCTCCTCTTTCTCCTCCTCCTTCTGCTTCCTGCCTGTTAGCACCTCTAGCAGGCANGGGTAGGGGAGCAGGGCCGGGAGGGGGGAGGATATAGGGAACTAGCTGGATAACACTTGAAATGTAAATGAAGAAAATATCTAATAAAAGTAGTAAAAAAAAAAAAAAAAAGAATATCTGTAGGCTGGTTGTGGAGACCTGAACATATCTAATACATCCCACTCTCTCTAGTTGTCCGGGCTTGGCTCCATCCTCATACATCCACATATGCATTTGGCAAAGGCTCATAGTGCCATGGCTGTGCCATTCAAAGTGGGATGCTGGGACTGATATGGACAATCTCTGTCCTCGGTGTGCTTAAGGACTTGATAGAATACAATAGTTATGATACTGAGACACGCTATGACATGTGTGGTCCTAGAGAGATGTGGGAACACAAGAATATCCCCTCACCTAAGCCCAAGAAAGAGGGATGATCTGAGACAAGCTAAAAAAAAAATCTGGATTTTTTTCCAATGAAAAGATAAAAATTGGAGAGATGGCTTGTCAGTTAACAGTGTTTATTTTTCTAGCAGAGCACCCTAGCTCAGTTCCCACCACCCATGTTGGGTGGCTAACTGCCTGTAACTCCAGCTCCAGAGAATCTGGCTTCAGGGATCAGTTCCAGCTTTCTTCTGGACTCCATGGACACTTGTATACACACACACACACACACACACACACACACACACACACACACACACACGCTCCAACACACATATACATATAATTATAAAACTTTTAAAAATCTTTTTTTTTTTTTTTTTTTTGTTTTGTTTTTTCGAGACAGGGTTTCTCTGTATAGCCCTGGCTGTCCTGGAACTCACTTTGTAGACCAAGCTGGCCTCCAACTCAGAAATCCGCCTGCCTCTGCCTTCCAAGTGCTGGGATTAAAGGCGTGTGCCACCACGCCCAGCCTTAAAAATTTTTTAAGACAAGATAAAGTTGAGAGTTCAAAGCCCCATTCTGTATTTACTATACGGTTGGGTAACTTCCCCTCAGATTCTTTATTCATGGAATTGACATAACGTGCCCTGTAGTGGAGCAGAGCCGAGCATATCATCCTTGGACTAAGAAGAAGAAGTTCTGGTCCTGAGCTCAGCTCTAGACGGCAATGGAATCTTTAAGGCCAATGGATACAGAGCTTGCAAAGCCCGTAACATCTTCTTCCAGAGGCCCAGGGGCCTTGGCATTCTCCAAGCCAAGTTATAAGACATTCCATGGCTCCCTTCCTGGATCTGACATCAGACACACGACTGACCAGCCTACCCTACCAGAGGGCAGTCATGGAGCAGCTGTTGCAAGGCTGGAGTGAATGATGTGGGCTGGACATGAACACAGGTGGTGGTAGAGGGCTGGCCACATTGCCACCTACCAAATCACTACTCCACTATGTCACCAAATTCTATCCTCAGGTTTTTTTTTTTTTTTTGGTTTTTCGAGACAGGGTTTCTCTGTGTAGCCCTGGCTGTCCTGGAACTCACTCTGTAGACCAGGCTGGCCTCGAACTCAGAAATCCGCCTGCCTCTGCCTCCCGAGTGCTGGGATTAAAGGCGTGCGCCACCACGCCCGGCTGTCACCAAATTCTAGACTGGACACTTGTCCCCTAGAGTATCCTAACAGTCCAGGTAGAGGAGAGGGTGTGGTTTACCTGACAGTGAGCTTGATACATAACCTATGTGGCATTTAGTACACGTCAGGCCTCCATTTATATGGGAAAGCCTGGCTTTGAGGTCATAAAACAGGGAATGCAACGTGAGCAGGTGCGCTCCTGGTACATGGTAGGTGCTCAGAACACCTGCTATTATTAACTGCACAAGGGTTGGGTCCTCCTACTCTACCTGGCTCAGGGTGCCACACTATTCCTGATGGGGGTCCAGACTACCTTTTAAAGATGATGTTAACTGTTCATGTGTATGGGGTGCAGTGTGATACCCAGGTGTGTGTGTGCAGCATGAACTGATATAATCCAAAGAGTTAGTGTTCTCACCTACCTTTTCCCCTGGGGTGACAGAGATCCTCCAGACGCAGTGGGAATAGGAGGGGTAGCCATTTGGGAAACCAGGTGCCGAAAAGTTTCCTGTTGTGTCCTGTAGTGTCTCCCCACATGCTGCACAAGCCAAAAAACAACAACTCTGATGCAGGCATACACGAGGCTCCCACCCGAGATACCCTGCCCAGGCCTGTGAAGTGAAAGCCTTTTCTAAGCCAATGCCTTGTGAATGACTGATGGGAAGTAAACCAAGTGCATGGGCATTTTCTGGCCAAGGCAAGCAAAAGTAGCATCCTGGTGCCAAGGGGTAGCGCTCAGAGCTCCTGCCAAAGGCTCTCAGGGCTCCGTGGGGCTTGATCTAGGTTCAGATCTCCATTCTCCAGCCATGAGCTGAACCAACTCCTGGGACAGTGAGATTACCTGCATCACACTGAATGAACCCACTCTGGGCTTGGCATCCACAGTGTGTTTCAGGGATTGTAGAATTGATTTGCTGATTGGTTATGAGAGAGGAGGTTGAGTCCAGAGCCTTGGGCATGCTAGGCAAATGCTCTAACACTGAGAGACATGCCTCCAGCCACACTGGAGCCTTCGTGACTGCAAACGACAGCCATAGCAGGGAGAATACAGAAGTACATGCCAGGAAAGCCAAAAGGAAATATGCTTTTGATCTCGCCTCCTTCCCAAGTCTTTTCTTTTTGCTGTTCACCTCTGAGAGAGCTTCCAAACAAACAAGAAAGCAGAGGAAAATGCAGGGGTACAGAAAGCTATACTAGAATGGTCTACAATAGTATGCTCTCAGGCCCATTCATCTCTGATGGTTGCCCAGTAATGAATGGGTCTAGAACGTAGAACCTGCATGGGAGAAAAATTACTTTTTCTAGCTTGTCCTTAAAAGAAATGAAGAAAGTAGAATTCCTGTAGCTTGAGAGCAAACAGTATTTGTATTTCCCAAACTATGGAGAGGGGGGACACCCCCAAAATACAAAGCCAGTGGCTTGCTGAGTGACTCCCACCACAGGGTTATGCATAAAGGGCAGGCATCGGGCCTCTTTAAACATCTCTTCCCTCTCTTGATACCGCCTCTGCTTGGCCACCGCCCTAGCTCACAGTGACCCCTTGGAGCATCTTCTGCTGCCTTTGGAGCTACAGGAAAAGGCATGCGGAGGGAGGGATGCCCATCATTTGCCTCAGGAAATCCTGGCTGGGGGCAGGGGGCTGAGTGTCACATTACAGAACAACTGCCAGGCACAGTGAGGCTCACTCCCAGCAGTCAACATCCCCGAGGGTTCCATGGAAATTATTTTTGAATAATCATCAGCATTCTGCAGGAATAGATACATTACTGTGTGCTCCAGGATATTTACCAGCTGCCTGGGAGCCTTCAGGGAAATAAGGAGTTTATACAGTGTAACTAAATAAATACCATGGCATTTCCCAGGGAATGCTCTAAGGTTTCCCCTTGAATTTAGAGGGTTATATGATATGTGTGTCCCGCATTTCGGCCCTAGCATGCCCTCAGATGATTGAGAGATGGCTGAACATATTTCCTCGTTTCGTGAGGATGCAGCCTACACAGCATTTTGCAGTCCCCATGGCCCTGCACTGTAGGGCAATGTCACAGTCCAGATTTTTTCCAGTGGCCCTAGTTTCAAATATTCAACCGCAAATGAAAGCACATCTTGTCTGAAGGGTATGGAAAAGCTACTGGAGCTGTTGGTGATGAAACTTCCTCCTGCCTTGCTCCCCACACCCCAAATCCCCTAAAGGTCACTCTGCTCTGTCAGTGGCACTAACTTGATAGCTACAATGGACACTTTGCATGGATTTAGAAGTGACTTGGTTCCCTGATCTCAAAATGACATGGAACAAAAAGATACCAAAACAGGTTAGTTTTAACTGTCAACTTGATACAAGATAGAACTCCTAGAAAGAGAGTCCTAATGCGGAATTATCTAGATTAGTTGGCCTGTGGGCATGTCTGTGGGAGGTTGTCTTGATTTGTAATTTGATGTAAGAAGACCCAGCCTAATGTAAGTGGTACCATTCCCTAGATAGCAGGTCCCAAGCTATCTAAGGCAAGAGAAAGCTACATGAGATAAAAGTAAGGAAGGATTCACACATTTCTTCTCTCTCTGTTCTTGACTGTGAGCACTTAAGTTCCTGCCTTGCCTTCTCCACCATAATAGACTGTAACTTCCAACTCTAAGTCAAAACAAAACAAAAACAAAAACAAAACAAAAGCAAAACAAAACCCTTCGTCTCCTGTGCTGCTTTTTGTCAGGATATTTTTATCACAGCAAGAGAAATGAGACCAGAACAGAGATGAAGGCACAGAGGGTCCATCTGAGGTGTGTGTGGGGGAACCACTGCCCTAGCACAGAACAAGCCTTTGCTCCACCCCTAAGATACTCTCTGGTCTTTAATAGCATGTGCCTGGTAACCAACCCTGAGACCACAGCATGGTGACTTGTTCTGACTGTAGCTTTAGGGAACTGTACCCCTATCATCCCCAAACTATTCCCCTCGCTCTCTGTCTTCCTGCCAGAAGCGCTTGGTTCTTCCTCTACCATATTAACATTCCCCAGCTCCCTAGAAAGAAGAGGGGCTCTGGGAGCCACGTTCCACATTATGCTAGATCCTTGTGCTCTCTTCTCTCTTTACTCAGTGCTTTGTCAGAGACTTCGAAAGCCTCCCATAGCCAGAATATGGGCTCCGAGCCGGCTACACGCCTCTCTCAGCTTTCTGCACTGCACTGCATGCTTCCTAACAAAGACACAAGAAACCACAGCTGCCAAGGAGTGGTCCTCTCAGCTCCCAGCGAGGGGGTGGGGTTGCTGGCACACAGCATGCGTTGTGTATGTAGCATGGGATGCTAGGAGTTGCTGGGAGTCCCCGTGGCTCACAGTTACCTGGGCATTTGTACAGCTTCCTGGCTTGAGCTATATCTCCCTGACTGAGCCGCACGCGTTGGCCAATGGTTGGCCTGACGCCATTGTCGTCTCGACGAGGGAGGATGGTGTCTAAGAAAACTCCTCTACAGGAAGAAAAAAAAAGAGAGGGAGGGGGAAGGAGAAAAGTCAAGGCTGCCAAGCTATGTGTGAGGAGACTCCCCGTCTTCGTTTCTTTCCTGGTAACCCATCAGCATCCCTGTCCCCATCGCTAGCCACCCCTGCCCTTTGCTGCATGACACTCAGGCCGCCTTGCGGTATTCCATCGCATGTGATCTGCCAGCTCATTCCCCAATGGGAAGGCAACTGCCAAGTTGAAAAATATACCCTAGTCCAGTAGTCGGAGGCCTGCTTTCCTTATGTGTATTGAGTACACATCAGCTCTGGACGGGCCCTTGCCCTGGGGCCATCATGTTCCTCGAACCAGAGACCACCATTTGGAGATCACAGTCTGAGTGGCTACCCCTGGAATTGTACCCTAGGCAGTACTTTGTGTAGATAGGTCTTGGAGCTGCTTCAGGAAGAGCCTGAGAACTGGTCCAGCAGCTCGACAGCAAGCACAGGTGGAGGAGCTGACCAATCAAACTTTGGACCGTGAGTTAAATCAAGAGCGCTAGGGGTCAGCAAAAAGCGCCAGGCTGCACATTCCCCTGCCTGGCCTGCCTTTGCCACATGGGTTAACTTGGCAAGTCCCTTCCCTTCTCTAAACCTTTCTGAGCCTCAGTTTACTCCTCTGTGCAATGGGAGTTTGTCTGGTTGATCATAATAGCTCCTCCTAGACCTATCTCCTTACTCTACCCTTGTGTGACTAAGATCTAGAATTTGAGGGGTGTCTCTAAAACACAAGAGTACCCCCAGAGGCCTAGCTGAGCCCTGGATTACTCACAACTAGATGCAGAGCGCAAGACCCCTCCTCTGCCTGTAGACTCTTTTCTTGGGGTGTCCCTTCTCCAAGTCTCATCTGTTCCTTTCTTAACCAACTTTCTGAAAAGAGTTTTCTCTGCTCCTTTCGGTGCTCATCTTTCGTTCACTCTTCACCCTGAGATCTAACCATATCAGCGACGTTCAGCGGGGCCCTCTCATTGTCATCTGCCTCTCTGCATCTCTGGAAGCTGTCAGCCTCTCTTTCCTCACTGTCCTCCTCGGGGGTTCACTGGCTTTGCTGCATGAAATGGGAGAGAGAGACCACATCTACTTCCTGCTTGGATGATGCCCCTGCCTCTGTTCTCTTTCCTCGTGATACCACAGAGAGTTCTAACTACCCACTGAGAATTGTTTCCTGTTCAGAATCATCTAGTAGCCCCCCATTCCTGGTGCCACCTCCCAGAGCTGTGCCAGGGTCCTAGATCCAACCCTAACTTTGGCTAGGAACTGAACTCATCCCACCCTTCGAATTGTCTCTGGAGACTGGGTCAGAAAGTGCTCTCAGCTCCTCCCTGTTCCTCACACTCTTCTTGTTGAGAAGAAACCCATGATCAAGTTCTGTCCTGTATACCCTGCAGGCATCCCTTGACCCCATATCCTTCTCCCGGGTGCCAGACCATTGCCTGAGCTCACGTGATCAGCATCTCTTCCTGAATTTTCTCCAGAAACATCCTGACTGTGACCCCTTCTGTGGGCTCAGCCTCTTTTGCTCCAGTCCTACAATGTTGTAATATGGGCACCCCAGTGGGCAAGGATAGGTGTGTGCCTAGCAACTTCCTGTCACTTGGATGTCTGGGCCCTTTGTTCATGGCTTCTGACCTCCTGTCCAGCCATACCTAGTATTATCTCATTCTAGATCCCAAATAAATTCCTGCACACACCGTCCTCTCCCTAGGATACCCACCCCATCCTGTCTTGCCTACCCACAGGCTCCTATTCATTCTCTAGATCCCCATCACCTCTCTCCCCTTCTTAAAAAGCCTTCTAGAACCCGTTCTACCTCTCCCATCTTGTGTTGCCGTATTCTCTTGACTAATTTCATGTCATACTAATTTTTTTTAATGTGTGATGATATTTTCTCCTCTGTCAAAAATAAGTTTCTTAAGACTAGGTTTCTCCTTTCTATCCTTAGGGACTGGGAGTAGAGGGGGAACAGAAGCCCTGCCTACCTCTTTAATTAAATTATGCAGCCACAATCAGGGACTATCTTCTTCAAAGAACTTCACAAAATAGCTATTTACATGCAACACAATCAGCTAAAACACACACAGCCTGGTTATTAACTGTTCTCTCTGTCTCTCTCTGTCTGTCTCTCTCCCAGCTCTGTGCTGTCTTAAACTCTCTGCTACACTGGATAATACACATCTCCATTTCTTTCTGCTTACATCACCTTGTTATCTTTTTGGCTGTGAAATTCTTGTTTTTCTCAGTCAGACTCCTAGCGTACGTTCTCTCCAAGAAGCAGAGTTAGGTCTCCTTTGTCCAGCATTTAACCCTGTGCCCTGACTTTCTCCGAGTCTCATGCCCTTATTCTCCAGAGTCCCCCAAGACACTTCAATGGCACCCTTATTCTCCCCTCCTGACACCAGGTTTGAAACCTTAAGTCATGACCCCCAAAGACAACTAAAATTCTAAATTCAGTTACCTGCTACTCAACAGAGATAGGTCTGACCTAACAAAAGTCATGTTACCTTGTGACAGCTTCCTTGAAAGAGGAATTTTGTAAACAAATATCAGCATGTTGTGGAAGGAGTAGCCTGGACTTAGTGGGTGACTGGCAAAGCCACCAGTGGTCCTGGCATCTATAGACCATGTTCCCTCCTCTACTATTCTTAGGGCCTCTCCATGTGCTTTCCTATCCGTTCCTCTTCAGAAGACCCTGGGAGGCAGGCCTATTGTCACTAGGTTCCCGAGTGACTTTGTGTGGGAACAGAGCTAGAAATGGAGAGCCCAGCCCCCGTACCTACACAGGCCTGGAAACTTCTGCCAGAGATTTTCATCTTTCTGCCTACTGCACATGGAAGTCTGTTGCTCCTTGAGCACAGTAGGTGATGGTCTGAGTGCCCGGGGGAAGGGAGGCATTGAGACAAAAGCTGCAGGCTGGACACTGGTTCACAGCCGATCTATGGAGCTAGGACATCAATGCAATGCTCTTAGTTACTGGCAGACAGCTGGATTCTGGAGAATGTCCACTCTCAGAGCCATCCTTTATGCAGTTCTAGAGCACTTCACCTTTCCCCTTTCTGGAGAGACAGAGCCCAGCACTGACTTCAGGCTACACAGGGAAGTTTTGGCAGATGCTTTGGAGGATAAAATGTCAGCTCTGAGTTTTCCAAACAAAGATATCCCTGTACTAGAGAACTGTCTCCTCATCTCCTGGACCCATGCCCAGCCAAACTTCTAAGGACATCATTCCCCAGTGCCTGGGCCCAACCAAGGGGGAAAGGGAAGAAGGGCAATAAAAGCAGAGGAGACAGAGCTGAAAGGAGAGAGCTCAGGTCGTAAAAGAGACTCAGAGACTCAAAGACGGCGTTTCCCATCAGCAGGAAGGGCTTTGTTCCACAAGGCTGTGCTCCGCAGGCAATCAGCTGCTCCTTCACAAGCTCAGAGGCAAGGTACAGTGTGGCCCCAGGAAAGAAGTGATCCAAAGAAATGAGCTGCAGTTAGAAGAGGGAGAGGCGCCTAACAAAATGCCCACAAAGCCAGCCAGTAAGAGCCTGTTGTACAAAACAGCCTTCTAAAACTTCACACAGAAAAGCATCATAAACACCAGTACAGGCATCCACCTGTGGCAAAACATATTTGTGGAGGGGAGAATTCCAAACTCTGGGACAAGAGCTGATAAGAGCTGGGGAAGACAGTTAAAAATAACACACCTCACCATCTTGATAGTGATGTGCCTTTAAAAGACAACTTTGCCATTTCTCTCATTTGGAGGCAAGGCATATTTATTCTCTTACCAGATTTTGGCCTTCTGGGTTGCTCTGACCAATAGAACATAGCAGAAGTGATGGTATACAAGTTTCAGAGCCTTGCAGCCACCCAGGCTGTCCTCTAACACCTCTGAGTCCTTAAGCAGAGAAGGGCCTGGCCAAACCCACTGAAGGGTGAGGGGTCATGGCAAGGAGGACATGGGCTATGGCCAGCTAGTACTGAGTAATGGATATGTGGCTGGCCATTTTAGACTCCCAGTCCAATCAAGCTCCAGGCAAGACCAGACCAAAGAAGAAAGAGCTGGGCTGACCCAGAGGATCAGAAACAACAACAGTAAGTTGTGCTTTAAAGATACTAAGTTTTGTAAGGAAACTACACAGCAATGGGTATTGTAGCAGTAGCAGAAGTCTGCCTGGGGGCCACGGTCCTGCCCATCACAGCCTGGTACTGTCTCTGGCCAATCTCCTTCCTAGGTGTTCTAGGCACTTTGGATGAGGTGGTGATTACTTCATGGATTTGGCCCAAGGGTTTCCTCTGGTCTGTGCTGATAAGCTGGTTCATGCTGACTTTGGGGTTTGTCAAGGTTTCCTCCTGAGGGGCAGAAGTGATGCGATTATGAGCTAGAGATCGCAGGAGAGGAAATGATATTTAGAAAAAGAAGAAAGTTAGGCAAAGTAGGATGAGCCTCTGCTTGGCCTCAGGCCCCAGAACTTAGTGCAGAGGCTGGCAGGGAGCAAGCCAGAGGAAGGTGGCTTCGTTTCTATAGCCCTACACACCCTACATAGCAGAGGCTTACAGCTTCCGTTCTGGAGAGGAGCGACCACCATGAGTACGTGCAAAGACTTAGAAAGACTACGGACCAGACTTTCTTTGCTCATTCCTCGGGGATGCAACTCTCTAGGCCTCTTTGACCTCACACATTCACTTTAAAAAGTAACAAAAATCTACTGGGTACCTAGTTGGGACCCCACCGGATGCTAGAGACTCGAACAGGATAAGATAATATCTTTATCCAAGGACCTCAGTCTACTGGGGGAGGAAGGAATGTCGAAGATAAACAGAGATGGCTCAGCCACTAAAGACTAGGCTCAGGACCAAAAATTATAAAGTGATGTGAAGAGTTACAGAAGTTACAGAAATGAGACCCAAGGCACAAGCTTCTCAATTAGGCCAATATGACACTGTGTCCTTGACAATTGATATTGTCTTTATATACCAGTTCATAGTCTCTGACGGGCAAGTGGTGCCAGGCTATTCCTTGCATGTTTTCCAAGTTGAGTCTCAGCCCAATCCCACCCACCTCTTATCCCTGGTTAGGCTTTCAACCTACCCACTCCACTGGTTTCCTGGGATTCCCTCCATGCCCTAGTTAGCTTCAACTATCAGCTTGACATAGACTAGAGTCATCTGAGAGAACTGCCTAGATCAAACTGGTCAAGTTTTTGATTATTAGTTGATGTAGGTAGGCACTGTCCACTGTGGGTGGCACTATTCCCTGGGAAAGTGACCCTGGGTTGTTATAAGAAAACTAGCTCTGACAAGATCCCCAATGAAGGAGCTAGAGAAAGTATCCAAGGAGCTGAAGGAGTGTGAAGCCCCATAGTGGAAACATTAATATGAACTAACCAGTACCCCCAGAGCTCCTTGAAACTAAACCACCAATCAAAGAAAACACATGATGGAATTTGTGGCTCTAGTTATATATGTAGCAGAGGATAGCCTAGTCCGTCACCAATGAGAGGAGAGTCCCTAGGTCCTGTGAAGGTTCTATGCCCCAGTATAGGGGAATGCCAGGACCAGGAATGGGAGTGGGTGGGTTGTGGAGTGGAGGGTGGGGGGTGGGGGAGGGAATAGGGGATTTTTGGAGGGAAAACTAGGAAAAAGGAATGTAAATAAAGAAAATATCTAATTAAAAAAAAGAAAACTAGATCTGGGGCTAGAGATACGGCTCAGTAGTTAAAATAACTTGCTGTTCTTACAGAGGGCTCAGGTTCAGTTTCCAGGAACCATATGGCAGCTCACAACAATGTATAACTCTAGTTTCAGGGGACCCAATGTGTTGCCTCTGAGGATACCAGGTACAGATGAGGTACACTTAGGTACAGGAAAAACACATATGAAATAGAAGCACATAATTAAGAGAGAGGGAAAGAGAGACCGAGACAGACCAAGTGTGGACCTGTTGAGTGAGCCAGAAAAAGATATTCCACTATGTCAACGATATTCCACTCTGTCAGTGGTCCTCAGCCTGTGGGTCCACAAGCCACATATCAGGAATCCTGCATCTCAGATATTTATATTATGATTCGCAACAGTAGCAAATTTACTGTTATAAAGTAGCAACAGAACAATGTTATGGTTGGGGGTCACTACAACATGAGGAACTGTATTAGAAGGTCACAGCATGAAGAAGATGGAGAACTGCTGCTCTATGGTTTCTGCTTCAAGTTCCTTACTTCTTTCAATAGTGCACTATGATCTGGAAGTATAAGATGAAATCAATTCTTTTCTGTAAGTTGCTTTGGCCATAGCATCTTATCACAGCAACAAAATGGAAACTAGAATACCTCCCAAGCCCAGAATGGATCCCTCAAGGTCTAGTTAATTTACCAGTCCAGAAGAGGAAGCCTCTTCACTTTAGATTTCCTGTGTTGCAATACGCAGAGTCACCGGCCCACCCCTCACTCACCTATACTAGACTCAGAGACTGCTGCACAGAAGGCTGGTCCTGGAAGGGGCTCAGAGAGCAGCTGCTCCACCCGTCTCCAGGAGACTCAGAAACTGATTTGAGCAACACCCTCTGGTGAGAGGGCTGGAACCCCCACTTTGGTGCAGTAGGCAGGTCATGACTGAAGCAGATATGTGGCTAGAGAAACAGTGTCATTGAGGAGCTTGGGGCTTACCAGTTTGGCCACCTCATGAATAGGATGCCTTGCCCAAGAACCAAAGAGCGCTCTCTCTCGGTAATCAGTTTCCTATTCAGAGCCAACACAGCCAACACAGCCAAGGCAATGGCTCCCTTTAATCCTGGCACACTCTTTGCCTTGCCTACTAGGAAGCACATGCAGGATTTGCTGGTCGTATTGACAATTCAGACTTTAACATGGCTGCCTGTTTTCCCACCTTACTCTTGTGTGTGTGTGTGTGTGTGTGTGTGTGTGTGTGCGTGCATTGGAAACCATCTCAGAGCTTTCTAAGGGAAAGATTAGCTAAATGAACAGACTGTTGTAGGTGGATGCTTAACAGCTTAGAGGGGGAAAATATTTGCAGTGTGTCCTTCTAAGTGTTCCCTTTAAGGACTGGGAAGATTTCCAGCTGGGACTAGTGTGGATGAGCTTCTGTGCACAGACACTGTGGACTAGATGCAGAAGCGGTGTGGTCAACACAACATCTTTCTGCACAGCCCCACCCATGGGACAGACCTCAAAGTGTACCTGAGGTAAAGAGCAGGTAGAACCCTTCTCTGGTGATTAGCACCCATTCCCTGGGGCCTGAAAGCAGGGAACCTGGGTCTTTGTTCTCACTCTGATCTGGGTACCTAAGCTCTCTCAAGATGGCTGGAGCCTAGTTTTCTCTGTCTCTGAAAACAACCTGTGATTTACAGCCCTTCCATCTCTGACACGGCCTAGCTTCAAAAAAAACAAAAAAACAAAAAAACAAAAAAAAAAAAAACAAAAAAACAAAAAAACCCCAGAGCCTCTTCTAGGACAACGGCAAGTACCTCCTGATTTGTTTAGGATGTGCATTAGTCAGAGATGCCCCCACCTAATGGGAATTCTACAAAAAGCCTTTAGGTTATTCTCCCAGATGACCTTTCTGTAATTTCTCTTCTCCAGTTGCTTCTCATGGCATGAGGGCATGATGGAATGCCAGCTTCACAACGGGACTCAATCTCATTAGCAAGAATGTGATTAGATTGTATTTCACGGCAGCCCAGAGGCCACTGTATTTCAAGGATGGACAGGCCGGCCATGGTAGGAGCATACCCAGACCCACTCACTCTCCACAGACCTCAGGACTCCCACCCAAGCCTGAGGCGGGTGCAATAAAACAGATGTCCCAGCAAAGATTCCGACCTTGAGAAGGTGTTCCGGGCATAGTGCATGATGCTGTCGAAGTCGTAGGTCTCTCCCAGAGAGCTCACCTCGCCGGCTTCCATTTTTAAGAAATTATACTCCTGACCTGTGACACAACACTCTGTTAAGGACTATAGAATTAAGGCAGTACCCAAAGTGAAGCTGCGGGGAGGAGGGCCCAGGGTAACTTCCTACTGCTTCTGTTGCCTGAGCAGCCAGACAACAGGATTTGTGGGGCTTCAGGTGATTGTTTGGAATAGAGTAGAAATTTGAAACATAGAGCATTATGTTCTCTCTGTCCCACTGTCCAACACCCCTCCCCAAATGCCGTTTGAAACTTACAACTATGCTTGCAGAAAGATTAGCACTCAATCTATTTGTCCAAAATATGTTGTTAAAGAATTTTCCCCTTCATCCAGCAGCCAATGGAAAAAGATGCAGAGACTCACACCCAATAATTAGATGGATATTGGGGAGTCTTATGGAAGAGTTGGGAGAAAGATTGAGGGATCAGAAGAGCACAGGGACTCCACAGGAACACCAACAGAGTCAAATAACCTGGACCCTTAGGAGATTCCAGAGACTGACTCACCAACCAAAGAGCGAGCATGGGCTGGACCTAGGTCCCTTGCACATATGTAGCAGATGAATGAACAACTTGGTCTTCATGTGGGTCTCCCAGAAACTGGAGTGGGGGTTGTCCCTGAGCCTGTGGCCTGCCTGCTTATGGATTCCAAACCCCTAAATGGGCGGCCTTGTCCTGCCTCAGTGTCCTGCAGTGACTTGATGTGACACCCAGAGGTGAAGGTAGAATGGGGGAGGACTTGCGTGAGGGGTTACTAGGAGGAGAGGAAGGGCTGATATTGGGTTGTAAAGTGAATAAATTAATAAATTTAGTAAAAAAAAAACAAGAAAATAAATCAGAAAGTTAAATCCCAAATGCTTTGTCATCTGAAACAAGTTTAAAGCAGTCTGGGGAGTTTGTGCTCTTCTCACAAGCACAATGACTTGAGTTTGATTCCCAGAACCATGTTAAAAAAGCTGGCCTTAGGGACAGAGATGAATGGGTCTCTAGGGCTTATTGGCAGACATTCTAGCTGCCTTGGAAAGTTCAAGGTTAATGAGAAATTTTGTCTCAAAAAATCATATGGAAAGTCCTTGAGAAACGACACCCAAGGTTGTCATCTGGTCTCCACATGCCACAAACATGTGAACACACGTGTACAAATACATACACAAAGCAGATTTAAGGCAGCCATATAACTTAGCTAGCTACTTTCATGTTTAATATCACCCTTTTGGTTGTAGTTTTTTGTTCATATTTCTTTGTTTTGAGACAGGTCTCATTAGTTGACTGAGATAGATTTGAACTCACTCACTGTTCAGGCTAGCCTCCAACTTGTGATCCTCCTGCCTCATCCTCCCTAGTGTGTGGCTTATAAGCCAATACTACCCCACCAGGCTCCAATGCAAACTTTTAGACCAAATGAAGTATTCAACATGAGAGGACACATGCATGTTTGCTCTGTGCATGCTGTCTGCCTTGGGGCAGAATACTCTATGTAGAGGTGTTGGTTTTGCACGCATTTGTATCTTAATCACGGTATGGTTTCAAAAGGTTGCATTGCATAGTAAAAGTGACTCTTAAAAGCTGCCAGAACTCCTCTTTTGCCTAATCATCCCAGACACTGCCACTTAGGAACTGGGATTGGATTTCACTGCCCCTTACAAAGCGGAGGGAGAATCATAGCTCCTATTCTGTTGTAAGCCACAAACTTCCGCAGATGTGTTCTCAGGAAGGCCACAGGCACACAGTGGCAGAGTTCATAACAACAGCTTGCCAAGTGCAGTCACTGCCTTCACTGCTAGCCATGAGCCTGAGCAGCTCCCAGCAGGCCTTCCTTTCCGTGTCCCAAAGCCTGTGGATACCCAACCTTGCTGGCTTCTAGATTCCACCCACGATCCCTTACCTGGCTGGATGTTTTCCCTGATGATGGTGACATGCTGGTCTCGGTCTGGCCGAGTGTGTTCATGCCAGAACCCAACCACATGGCCCAGCTCATGAGCCACAATGCCGAACTTGTCACAGTTTTTCCCGATGGATATGGCCTGCGGGCCACCTCCTCGACGTCCCACGTAGGAACAACAACTGGGTGGTAGAAATATGCATATTAGCCACACCTCCTAATAGTGCCACTCCCTGGGCCAAGCATATACAAACCATCATAGTGTCCTTCCACAGGTAAGTGGATCATGAAAAAGTGTACACAAACACAATGGAATGTTATTCAACTGTGAGGAAAAGTAAAATCAGGACAGTGAATGCATCTATAAAGTATAATATGCATATTATAATAAAGAGGCATGCTCCATTCCCATTTCACCTTGTGGTATAATGGTGCATTTGAAAAAGGAAATGCGTTTCAGAGGTGGGAGATTTCCATTGTCCAACTCCCCACAACAAGGCCACAATTCCCTCAAAATGCATCTCTGCCTTTTGGTGGTCACCAATACCATTTAGAACCTGAAAGCATAAATGGGCCTCCTACCCAGAGTGAAGTGTGTCTACTCCCATCTCTCTTCTAAGTTTTGTGTCTATGGGACCTTCTTTGAGGGGTAGGAGGCTGAGTTCAGCAAAGGGTGCCTCTGGATGTTGTTGTCAATGGCCTTCAGTGAGAGTCTATATTAGGTACAATTATTTTTTTCAAGAAATGTTTATTTATTATCCCTAATACACAGGTAAACACTGGTTTGATGAGACTATTATTATTATTTTGCTATTGAGTGGGATGTGTGTGTGCACATGAGTGTGTATGTCCCTGATAGCACATTAGTGTGAAGGTATGCATAGCTTTGCATGTACAGAGGTTTGCCAAAGAACAAAGCGAGTGCTGGAAATTCAAGCTTAGAGTCTACGGCTTCCAGAGGAAGCATCCTTACCCACTGAGGTATCTCTCTAGCCTGTTAGTATTGTTTAACTATGTAGTCAGGGTGAGCTTAGAACTCAGTATGTAGCCCAGGCTGACCCTAAGTTTCTTGACCTCTGGAGTGCTAGGATTACAGGTGTACACCACTGCACAAGGCTTATCAGAATACTTGAATAGAGATATAAAAAAAGAAATCAAAGGTGCTGGAGAGATGGCTCAGTAGTTAATGGCACTTGCTGTTCTTGCAGAGGAACTATGTTTAATTACTAGCACCCACATGGCATCTCACAACTACCTGAAATGCCAGATACCAGGAATCTGATGCCTTCTTCTGGCCTCCAAAGGTACCAGGTCTTCTATGGAGCACATATATATATATATATATATACACAGGCAAAACACTCATACACATTAAGACACATCTGTTTTTAAAATTAAAACATTGAATAATACCATCTGCCACATGCTATGTATTGAGCATGTAAGCACGCACGTCTATGTTGCAAAAGACTGAACTCTCTCTCACCCCTACTCCAATCCTTACCCAAAGACAACAAAAAAGTTATAACATTTTTCTGTTCTAAAAACCTATCAGACTACGCATGAGTAAAGAACATATTTAACTTTTCATTCATTTTGTGATCAGTCACCTTAGTAGAGTCTCTTGGGTTTTAAAGTTCCTCACTTGAACTTTCTGGGTTTCCAGGCACATGGTCACATTAACTCTCAATAATGCAACCTTGGCCTCATTCCTGCCAATCTCCACTGTGTTGATTTCACTTTCCTGTCTAGGCATGTTAGCATTTTCAGAACAGTGTTAAATAATTGTGCAGACCAGGCATCTCTTAGATTCAGGTTCCTGATTCTAAAGGAAATACTCCAAGAATCAGTGTGTTCTCATACTTACATAAAACATACACATACAAATATAGAGCTATCTGTATACATGAAAATTCACATTGTTATAATTAGCACCTATTCCTGCAATGCCTTGGTTACTTTTTGAAACAGAAGTGCATGCTGGTCACCGAGATGCCTTCAGCTTCTGTGGAGGTATGCCTAGATCTCTCTGATCTGTCAGCTATACAAGTAGACTTCCTGGACACAAAGAGGTCTTGTGTTCTAGATAAACTCATGGGTAGCCTTTCTTCTGCTCTCTCACTCGGAGTTCTAACATCTTAGGTGGACTTTTGCATAACTATTTGCTACATCCAATACAGTAATGAGTCACCTGACAGGCTGAAAAGCCTGGGTGTGGTCCCGAAGCAAAAAGTTCACAGAAACTTAGTCTCTTGGAACCGTGGCATTCTGTTCCAATGTCCTTGCTTTAGTTGGTAAACGTATCTGTGTGCTTTCCCTTAATATTGCTTTATTACAAGTGCTCCTAAGGATTGATTTTTTTGACATATAGTTAAGTTGGATTCTAGGCAGTCCTTGATCCGACCTTGGGCATAGATAGCTAAGTCACTGCCCTACAGAAATTTACCATTATCTAGGAAGAAGGAAGTTTGTGACTTGAGGAGGAACCAGAGTAGATACTTAGAACTATAGCTAGCTGAGTTACACCCATATACAAACATTTACAATGGCCTAGGGGGAAAGTAGACTATGGCAAGGGCACAAAGCCCTTGCCCCTGGCTTCTAAGTTTAAGCTGACCATAGGTGGAGTTGTTTTTGATCCCAGTTGTTAACATTGAATCTTATCCCAGTTGGTTCCTGCCAGTCCTTCTGTGTTTACATTCCTCTGTTTTGTGTAAGAATCCAGTAACCTCACTGAACCCTGCCAGTGTAATACCTAACTTCCCTATTTTCTTCTGTATAAAAAGTCTGATGCTCAATGTGACAAATTACATTCAGATCCAGCACACTCTATTATTTCTGTGTCTGTTTGTCATTCGCCAACTCCTTGCTCATCTGCTCCAGAGACTTGTTCCATGAAGACAGGGGACCAAAAGGCTGTGCGGCAGCTATTCATGTAAGGTACATCTGTACTTGTTAATTTCTTCATCCATTATGGATGCTTTCAAGACATCAGGCAATTCCATGATGGTTCTCTAAAAAGCATTAGGGCTGGCTTACAGGTTCAGAGGTTCAGTCCATTATCACCAAGGCAGGGACATGGCAGCATCCAGGCAGGCATGGTGCAGTAGAAGCTGAGAGTTCTACATCTTCATCTGAAGGCTGCTAGTGGAAGACTGACTTCCAGGCAGCTAAGGTAAGGGTGGTAAGCCCACACCCACAGTCACACACTTACTCCAACAAGGCCACACCTCCTAATAGTGCCACTCCCTGGGCCAAGCATATACAAACCATCATAGTGTCCTTCCACAGGTAAGTGGATCATGAAAAAGTGTACACAAACACAATGGAATGTTATTCAACTGTGAGGAAAAGTAAAATCAGGACAGTGAATGCATCTATAAAGTATAATACTAAGCACGGTAACCCCAAAACTACATGTGCTCCCTCATGTGCAGATCCTGGCTTATAATGCATGCATGTAAACAGGTAAATAAGATGAAAATACAAAAATTAGAAAGGCAACTAAGAAAGGATAATGTTAGGTGATAAGAAAGGATAGATTGTGGGCAAGAGGGCACATGGGACATGAGAGAGGAAAGTGTCCTGAGTGGAAGAACCTAGGAGGAAAGAACGGGGATGGAAGGAGATGGGAAAGAGGGGGTGTTTTCTGTTTCTCAATGTTCTCTGGAAACTCTCTTATGAGAGGACGTATTTGCTGAAGAGGCTCTTGGGAGGATGTTTTGCTGAGAACAGACATGTGGAATTCTTCTGGAAGCAGCCTGGGAAAAAGGCATGTGATGTTCTGCGAGAGCAAGCAGATGCTTAGAGAACCTGTGATGTTTGGAAAGGATATAAACATAGTCCAACAGACAGTGGACAATGCTGCGTGGCATTGGTTCTCCTTGCCTTCTCGACTAATCTTCCTTTGTCATGATTTCCTAGAAAGAAACACACCAAAGATCTTTTGGTGGTGTTCCAATGGCTTCTTGCCACTTCCTCGGACTTGGGTTGATTGGCAAAGCCTCGAGGTTTCTTCTGGATAGAACTGCCGTTGCAGATTTGTGAGTGGTGAGTGGATCGAGCTACTGCTGCTGATTCCTATGAACTGAACTGCTGATATCCTGACAACAAAGAATGGAATCACCCCAAAGAACTATTTCTACACAGTCCCACACCCCCCTTTTGCCCTATTAACCTTTCCTTTCCACTGCCTCTGGTGGTTGGTGGGCTAGAAGGGAGGTTAAAGCATTTAAGAACCCTTATTCAAGTAGGTCGTGAAAAATCCAAGCCTACAAAGTTATTGGCCTGTGCCAATGCTACATATTTACCTTGGAGTTAGCCACATTTCTTTTCCTCAGTGTTGCAGGAACTATTCACGATTCTGCTGCTGTTTCTCTGGCTATTTCTCTTTTCTCTCTTTCTAAGTTTGTGTGTTTCTGCACTGTTGCTTCTTCTTGCCTGAAGTAGTTATCTACTGCTTTTATTTGGTCAAAGAATTCACTCTTGGGTTTATTAGCCCTATAATGTTTTGCCTTGTGTGTTTATTTGTGTTCTTTGTTGGGCTAATTTTTTTTGTAATGGTGGTTTAGACACACTCAAGAGATCACCAGCTTCTTTGAATTAACAATGTTATCATCATTCTTAATTAACAATGTGGTTTATTTTGTGGACATATCTTTAGCTTTATCTCTTTCCTTTTGAACTGTAGCAATTGCATTACTAGACATTACACAGATCTTGATTACCTGATAAAGGCTATAGACCGAGTGGAGTTTTTAACAAAAGAGTAATGTTTACTCTACTCTTATTACCATGCCCTTTCTTTCTTTCTTTCTTTCTTTCTTTCTTTCTTTCTTTCTTTCTTTCTTTCTTTCTTTTCTTTTCTTTTCTTTTCTTTAAATATTTATTTATTCTATATGAGTATACTGTCACTGTCTTCAAACACTCAAGAAGAGGGCATCAGATCCCATTACAGATGATTGTGAGCCACCATGTGGTTGCTGGGAATTGAACTCAGGTCCTCTGGAAGAGCACTCAGTGCTCTTAACCATTGAGCCATCTCTCAAGCCCGTCATTGCTTTTCAATATGAGAATATTTTGATGTTGTTTCTAACTTTTACAAGCTATTAGGATGTTCTTAAATTTTACTGTTTATTTTTGCTTTTAAAATGTGTGTGTGTGTCACATGCATGCATACCCACGTTTACAGGCATATGTGTCCCAGAACACACATGTTGGGGTCAATGAGCAGCCTAGGGTGTTGGTCCTCACTTTCAACCTTGTTTGAGATGACACCTCCCGTTGTTCACTGCAGAGGTCACTGGACTACCCGGTCAGTGAGCTTAGGGTTCTTCATTGGTTAGCTCTCCTCTCATCTCCCCTTCAGTGCACTGTGATTAAAGGCATGCCCCGCTCTATCCAGCTTTAGGTGGGCCCTGGGGGGGGTTCTGGACTCAGGTCTTCCAACTGGTGTAGGAATCACTTTACCCATAAAACTATCTCCCCAGGCCAGGGAGCTATTCTTAGTATTTAATAGATGACCAGGTATCTCGACCTTCTGTGTGCATTTAAAGACATGTTATCAGGGTATAAACTAACAGACCTGCAGAATCAACCCTGTTAACTGTATCTTCCAAATCCTCTACAAATTCTTAATTATTTTTTGTCAACTTGATGCCGACCTATTTGGACTTACAGAAATGAGCAAGTATCCCAGTGACATATTTCCATACATTTCCCTCTTGTATCCACTAGGCTTGACTTATGATTCTTAATGCTTTATATATGTCTGATAGATACACGATAAATATGTATGCAGCCCGACCCTCACCATAGTACCCGTAGCTTGTACCATTTCTCATTATGAAGGTCATAATTTTTTATCCTCTGACTGTACAAATGATAATGGGGGTGTAGCTCACTGCCTAAAATGCACACGTCCCTGGGTTTGATGACCAGCACTGCAAAATTAATTAGATAATTAATCATAAATTTTAAAATGAAACAGTGAAATCTTATTTGTAGATGAACTTGTTATCTGGGCTGCCTTCTCTGCTTGCACTTGCTGCCAACTTATTTGCCTTCCCCTTCAAAGTTCGGTCGTTTCTTTAGTAATCATCTATGTGAAGAGCATCTGGTTGGGATTTTTTTTTAAACCTAATATTGGAATCTGGGTAAGAGAGCATATCACTTACATTTATCAGCATGACAGACATTCTGTGTGTGTGTGTGTGTACATGCATATGTGTGTATGTGCATGTGTGTGTGTGCATGAGTATGCATGAGTGTGCATGTGTGTGCATGAGTGTGCATGTGTGTGCACATGTGTGTGCATGTGTGTGTGCATGTGTGTTTGTGCTTACCCTTGCATGCATGTGTGTAGACCAGAGGTTAGTGTTAGTTGCTTGTCTCTATTGCTCTCCACTTTGTTTTTTGACACAGGATCTCCCATAGAACCCAGAGCTCACCATTTTGGCAAGCCTGGCTGGGTAGGGTTCTGGAGATTCACCTGCCTCTGGGCCCCACCTCTGCAGTTATAGACACATCCATCACACCTGGCTGTCACACAGGAACTGGGGATCTGAATTAATGTTCTCACGCTTGCACAGCAAGCTCTTTCCCACTGAGCCATCTCCCCAGCTAGCCTAACAGGTTTCTCCTATAATAACTCAATCATTGCACATCATGGTTTCTGAAGGAAGTCTGTAAGCCTATGGGGCTTCTAAAATGGCAGACGTTCATACATTCAAACACCCACCTGTGAGCAGGGAGAGCCCGCCACTTCAGCTATCACTTCAGCTTCCGTGGAGTCCTGACCTAAGCCTCCACAGGAATCATCAGCCATGCTGTCCTGGTGTCAGGACCCACCAATAGTGAGTCTTCCTGGAGCCATACTATGAACTCACCTGCTCTGTGATTTCACTGAAGACAAAGAGCTTCCAGCAAACCCTGTCCGCCCTTCAATCACAGCTCTTTGGAAATGTCCAGTGACAGAAACTTCCAGAGCCCACATCCATCTGTCGCCTCCTACCATGCCGAGGCAGTCTCACTTCCTACTTACCCACAGGTCCTGTAACTGAACACAATGAAGCTTTCCTCATCTGTCCTCTCTACAAAGGTCACACAGGTGTGCTTCTCCCAGTGCCTCATGGCCTGTTTGAAAATGGCCCTCTGGGTACCTGAAACGACATGGCAATGCTGGTCACTCCTGGGTACTGCTTCTTCAGACATGAAGCCACAGACTTAAGACAAAGTTTGCTCTGATTTTTTAAAATCTTGTTGACAATGCTGTGTTTTGTTTTGTTTTGTTTTTCTTAAAGATTTATTTATTTATTATATGTAAGTACACTGTAGCTGTCTTCAGACACTCCAGAAGAGGGCATCAGATCTCATTACAGATGGTTGTGAGCCATCATGTGGTTGCTGGGATTTGAACTCTGGACCTTCGGAAGAGCAGTTGGTGCTCTTATTCACTGAGCCATCTCGCCAGCCCTAGTTTTGTTTTTTTAACCTGAGGCTTAAGAGAGGTTTGAAGTGTCAACATAATCTAAAACACACACACACACACACACACACACACACACACACACACACACACACACACCTCTAACTAGGGAGGTGATGAATGTGTTCATTAATCAGGTTGTGTGGATAATTAAACAATGTGTCATTCTACAGTTATACATTATAAATATATCAGGTCAGCACTTAGACTATCATGTGTATATATAGGTTTGTCAAATATGTTAAATTGTCTTTAAAAGTCTTTTTAAAGTATCCCAGAAAAGTCTTTAAAAGTCTTTTTAAAGTATCCCAGAAAAGAAATCCATTGGGAATCACAATTCTCTCTGCTGAGGATGCTGGTGTCAGTCGGCCATCTAAGCCCTAAAGGGATCAGAGGCAAGAACTGAATCACCACAAGTTCAAGGCACGACTCATCTACATAGTGGCTTTCATCCAGCAAGGCTGAAAAAAAAAAACCACAATTTTCCAAGGGGCATGAGAGATGTGGCTGGAGAGATGGCTCAGTGGTTAAAGGCACTTGTTGCCATTCCAGAGGACCCAGGTTCAATTCTCAGCACCAACAAGGCAGCTCATAATCATCCCAGAATATTCAATACCCTCTTCGGGCTTCTGCAGGCACTGCATGCACAGACATACATGTAGGCAAAACATTCATTTTAGATAGGTATCTAGATAGATAGGTATCTAGATAGATAGATAGATAGATAGATAGATAGATAGATAGATAGATAGATAGATCTTCTGAATACTCAAAACCTAGAGATTCAGAGTTTGTGGGTTGGGAGAGAAACTAAGATTGTCCTAGGCTTCCAGCTTTTCCTTTGTATTAAAAATATTTTTCTAGACATTTTTGTCTTACCCAGGTCACTCAATTGGTGGTTGCAGGTTTCTGAATTCGAGGGTGTTCTCTCTTCAGCATGGCATTCTGATCTCATTTCTGTCATGCCTGCAGGAGAGTGCTCCCATGCAATCTATAGACATCTAATTGCACACCTGCAGGAGAGTGCTCCCATGCATTCTATACATTTATTTGCACATACATCTATACACTTTGAATGGTGTTTCAGTGTTTTCTAGGGTCCTCGATCTTGATTTCCTGTAAGGACTTTGCAAACAGCTGAATTTAATATTTTTCCTGACTCTGTCTCCAGAGTTTCTTGTTTGGAAAGTTATCAACTGATAAAGCCCAAGGCTGACAGTCATGCCAAGTCAGTAAGTATTCTCTAACATCTGTCAAGATAAAAGCATATTTTAACTTTGCTAGAAGCAATGAGACGTTTCTAGAAACAAATAATTGAAAATTGCAGAGGGGAATGGAGCAAAGACCTGCATTTACAATGATGCAAAATAAATGAATAAATAAAAATGAGGAAAACCCCCACCATAGTCTCTAATACAATATGGGTACAGTGTTATATTGTCTCTCAAAAATGTGCATGTAAGATTAACTTAGCTGTTTATTTATTTATTTATTTATTTATTTATTTATTTGACATCTTGGAATACTTAAGGTTTACATTTTTTTGTAGCTCAACTACCTATTAAAATATCAATCCTACTAATTATATAGTAACATAAAACCCTGTGCAAAATATTCTACTATATAAAGTTAGCTCATGTTGATGAAGACAATATAAATCGTTGGTCAGAAAAACACAGCATGCTAGACCAGAAAGAGTAGAGTGCATGTGTGTACCAAAGAGCAGGGGCAGCTGCCCTCGGGGATGCATTTTAATCTCTGTGTGCAGCTTTCTCTGAACGACAGGTAGAAGACCTCTTCATTTTCTCATGGCAGTTTCTGATGAAGCATGGGGAAGCTGGAGTTATGTCACCAAGGTACCCATCTCTTTCAGGTGCTGCGTGTCCATTCTCAGGCCTACTGATCTGCTGCTAACAGGCTCATTCAGTTCTCAGTGGCTGTGGCAAGTCATTGAGCCATGTGCTTCTTTTGGCCACTTCTTACAGAAGCCACAGTTCCCTGGGGAGGTAAAAAGCTAACAAGGGACCTGAGAGGCTGGGATGCTCCCTCAGTGGGGCTTTTTGTTCAGGCAACCAGCCAGGAATGTGGGCAGATATGGGGAGCTCCTCCTCTGTACCAGGCACTGTCCTGGGTGCTGGACATGCAGGAATGAAAAGAGGGTTTACCCCTGCTCCCACAGAGATTGGGCAAAGGCAAGTAAACTCAAACACAAGCAAAGAAACTTTGGATCCTGGTGAATGCTGTTAAAGTTACAGAGGGGGCTGTACATGCCCAGCTGCTGCTGGTGGTGAGGGTCCAGGAGGATTGACCTTGGATATATCATTTGATCAGAAACCAGCCAGGTAAAGCTCTGGGGTAGTGTCCCAGGAGACAGGACAGTGCGCGTGTGCTAGGGACTTGGGGATGAGCAGCACCTAGAACAGGAAAGTGGCTGGTGAAGCTGGTCAAGGAGAAAAGAGGAAGGAAAAGGAAACAAGGCTCTGAGGGAAGGCTCACCCGGGGACAGCAGACCCAGCTTCAGTCTAGGTGATTGATTTTGTTTTTTTTTTCCCCCGAGACAGGGTTTCTCTGTATATCCCTGGCTGTCCTGGAACTCACTTTGTAGACCAGGCTGGCCTCGAACTCAGAAATCCACCTGCCTCTGACTCCAGAGCCCTGGAATTAAAGGTGTGCACCATCATGCCCAGCTACCAGTCTTATTTAAAGAACAGGGAACTACAGACATATACTTTAAATGATTTGTCCAGAGTGGAGCCAGGTTGCAGAGTCATGCCACATTGTGTGATACCTATGTGTAGCCTCTGGTTACCGTGTGGGGCACTGTTCCTGAGCCAAGGGACAGAGGCCAGAAGCCACCATGGACAGCTCCACACTTGTCTTCCTCCTGCTCATTGTTTAAGTCTTTTAAGGCTGACTTGATGAGACTCCCTGCTCCTCACCAAGCCTTCAGAACAGGGTGACCTCTGCAGACACAGCCCCAACAGAGGCCTAATGTTAGGCTACACTGGTCCAATGAAACCTTAGCTGGAGGGACTGCTGTGGTCCTGGCCTCTACACACTCCCACGGAGTCCCTTCTCAAGCCTGAGAACCCGAACAGACTCCAAAAGGATCACATCTAGGGCTACTGACCAGTAAAGTTTCCTCCGATGACATAAGGAATGACCCCTCCAGGCCAAATCCGCTCTGTCCTTGAGGTTGTAGCTCTTCGGACCCGAGCAGAGAAGGTTTTAGCGGTGGTGTTTGAGGTCCCAAGGCCAGGCAGAAATGTGGTGGCATCCTTGCCATCTGCAAGACAGTCAAAGGGTCAATTATCTGCCAGTTATGCTTGAAGCTTAAGATTGCATTGATGGTGGACCGACACAGGGGTGGATAAACCTGTGTTCTTTTTTTTTTTTTTTTAGATATTTTCTTCATTTACATTTCAAGTGCTATCCCATAAGTCCCCTATACCCTCCCCCGCCCTACTCCCCTACTCCCACTTCTTGGCCCTGGCATTCCCCTGTACTGGGGCATATAAAGTTTTCTAGATCAGGGGACCTCTCTTCCCAATAATGACCGACTAGGCCATCTTCTAATACATATGCAGCTAGAGACACAAGCTCTGGAGGGTTCTGATTAGTTCATATTGTTGTTCCATCTATAGGGTTGCAGACCCCTACTGCTCTTGGGTACTCTCTCTAGCTCCTACATTGGGAACCTTGTGTTCCACCCTATAGATGATGGTGAACATCCACTTCTGTATTTGCCAGGCACTGACAAAGCCTCACAGGAGACAGCTATATCAGGGTCCTCTCAGCAAAATCTTGCTGGCGTATGCAATAGTGTCTGCGTTTGGTGGCTTATTATGGGATGGACCCCCGGGTGGGGCAGTCTCTGGATGGTCCATCCTTTCGTCTTAGCTCCAAACTTTGTCTCTGCAACTCATTTCCATGGATATTTTATTTCCTATTCTAGGGAGGAATGAAGTATCCACAAGTTGGTCTTCTTTCTTGATTTTCTTATGATAAACCTGTGTTCTAAGGGAACATTTTACCCACCAAGGTTTTTGAGAGCCTGGTAGGTAATATTCAGTAGCTGATTTTTAGATGAACTAGCCAAGATCAAGTGGCTCCAGGGAACCAACGCCCTCTTCTGCCCTCCATGGGCACTACACTCACATGCACCCACCCACCCACCCACCCCATCTCCACACATATACAATATAATTAATTTTTAATATTAAAAAAGGTTCTAAGTCCAAAAAGAACCTTGAAAATTGTGGGGATGGAGAGAGGAAAATGTTCAAACTGGGGTTCCCTGACTAAATCCGGACCATGCTGGACCTCCACAGAGTCATCAGTGTGCTAGTTTAACACTCCTCCTACTCTTCCTCGGAGAGCCTCCTCTCCAGTTTTTACATCCTCCTCCCTCTGAAAAGAAATCCAGCTTTTGAAAATTCACTTTTTAACTTTCCGTTATTTAGTTATTCCCATCTCTCTTCAGTTGTATGTTTCTTTCCTTAAAAAGAGATCTAATTCACATCCATAGCATTTGCTTTCATAGCATGCAATTCTGTGTGTGTCGGTGTATGTATCAAGTGTGCAGACAAGCATGCAATTCCGTGGGTGTCAGTCTATGTATCAGGTGTGCGGCCATGACCGCTGTCTAATTGTATGAGCTTGTCAACACTGCAGAAGGAAACCCTGACCCTATAAACAGTCATTTCTGGCTTCTCTCTCTGCCTTTCCAGCCCGAGGTCTGCTGGGTTTCTGTGGCCTCTGCCTGTTCTCCACATGATGGAGGTCAGGCCACAGAAACCTCTGCCCCTACCCCTTTTACTTGGCTAATTTTCAAGGCTCATCCACAGTTCCAGCATGAGTCAGCTCTTCATCCCATTTTGTGGCTCAGTAGTATTCTGCTCTAGGGTTAAACCACATTTAGCTTACCCATTCCTTGGTTAAACACTGGAGTCATCCCAACTTTGGGGTTGTTATAAATTATACTGCTATGAACACTCATGTACACATGCGCTTCTGCCGAGCATGCACAGGGTGTGGAATGCCAGATCACATGGTGCCGTTTAACCCTTTTAGGAACTACAAGGCTGTTTCCCAGAGCAACTGCAACATGTCTGGTCCTCACCAGCAAAGAACGAGAATTATACACATAACCAAGTAAGGCTGGATTTAGATTACAGGGCTTGCTTAACATTTGACTGCACACGTATACTAGTATATCGGCAAGCATTTGTTCATCTGTGGGTGTGCACATGTGTAGTGTGGGGATGCATGTCATGGCATGTGGGTGATGGTCAGAGGAACACTTGCTGGTGTTGGTTTCTTCCCACTACATAGGTGCCAGAAATGAAATTCGGAATTTTAGACCAAGAGGCATGCACCATCTCTCTGGCCCCTACACATATTTTGAGGTTTATTTTTTATTTCTGTATATGTGAGTGGAAGAGTGCATTCCAGATGTACATGTGGGAACCAACAGAGACCAGATAGAACATTAGATCTCCCGACGTGCATTTACAAGCACTTAGGAGCCACTTGACATGGGTGTTAGGAACTGGAGGGGCCTCTGGAAAAGCAGGAAGCACTCATAACTTCCATCTCTCCAGCCCAGAGCCATTCTGGTTCCTAGATGACTGTTACATGTAAGTTTAAGTGGGCCTTGGGTACATCTCTCAATACCAAATATCTATCTCTTTTTCCTATCACTAATCCGCCTAAGCAGATCTCCTCCTCTCACTTGGGTTTTCCTTTTTGTCTTTCTTTCCATCTCTTTCTTGCTTTTAATTGGATTAAAAGCAGATTATTTCCCTTAATTCTCTCCTGTTCATTAACGTTGATTTTCGGTTTCAATAGTCATACAGAACTGAATGATGAATAAAGAATTCGTGGACTAGAAGATCGGTCTGAAGCAAACAGAGTCCCAAGTTTTATTCTGAGAAATGAGACTCTTAAAACAACTCTGGCATAGGACACGTGGACTGTGCCATCAGAGGACACGTGGACCGTGCCATCAGAGGAACGGGCATGGGGCTGGGGAGGTGGAGCATACTCAAACCCTGCGAATCTCAGAACCTGAGACCTGTAGGAGTAGAGCTAACTCCCTGCTTCCACGTCTGACTCGGGGCACATAATCAAGAGACTCTCAACCAGGTGGTCACAGACAATCAGCACCTGGAACACCTCTCCATGCTAATGAGGCTTCCCTTCCTAGATATTCTCATGCCCTGCCCAAAACTTATAGGATCTTTGGTTTACCCTGAGTAAAGTGTATGCATTCAGACCCACCCCCAATAGAGAGTCACAAACCAGCTAAGATCCTCTCAGAGAGCTGCCTCATTTGAGATGATAGGAGAAGGCTTTTGCCTAAAAGAACCATAGCACTAACTGGCAGGCAGTTGGTGCTCTGACGTTCCAAAGGAAACCACAGACTGAGGACCTCCATACAGGACTTCACTTTGTCCTCCCCAGCCAGTGTATCTTTATTGCCCAGACAGACAGACAGACAGTTCCCAGACTGACACTCCAGACTCCATGGTTTCATGTTGCTGTTTCCATGCTTTAAAATGTCCAGTTGGCTTCTTTAGCATCGCTCTGTGTTTGTGAGAAAGATGCCTTCTGATTCATCCATTTCCTATTCACGGGCATCTACACCTTCTCCTGCCTGAAATCACATTCTTTAATGACTTTAATTATTTCATGAGGATAATAAAATTTCTCAGTCTTTATCTCTAAATTATCTGACATTCTAGAATTCCTATTGGTTACCCACTGGACATGACCATTCAAAGCTCCATCTCCCTATACCTTGTGTGTGTGTGTGTGTGTGTGTGTGTGTGTGTGTGTGTGTGTGTGTCTTCATATTTTGTGTCTTTCTTTGAGTGTAGGGAGAATCTTTTATGTAGTGTAAGGAAGCAGCACCTATCCAAAGAAAAGCTGTTGGCATATTAGCTTAGGCAGGAAATAGCAGGTGGATTCTGGGATAGAGTCAGGGAGGAGATTCACCCCAAACATTGATGGAGAGGTAACTGGCCACATAGCAGGACTCAGAAGAAACAGGTTAATTAAGTTATGAGCGGGTCAGGGAGCAAGCCCAAGCCGATGGCCTAGGCGATTATTCATACATTGTAAGTCTCAGAGTCGTTATTTTCGAAACTTGGGAGCAGGTGGGAAAGCCCTCAGTTACATCTGAGTGCTTAGACTTGCATGGTGTTCTGGGACCTGCTTTCCACTTCACATATTCTCTCTTCAGCCGTGTTCACCACACCATTTATCTTACACCCGCTTCAGTGGCGTAGCTAACCATCTACTGGAGGCCTAGCCAGAAGATCCTCAAACACATCTTCCCTTTAACAATACTCTTTCTCCCTTTGTTTTAAATACTTCCTTTGGCTTGCTCCTTATTTTAGTCATGCTTATTAAAATTCCTTCTGACTGCCATGTTATTGGAGTGAATTCTCTAATTTGTTGATGTCTGACTTTTCCTTCATTGATTAACTTCCTGTGTTTCTGGAGTTTTAGGACTCTTTCTAGCCTAGCCATTTTTTTTTAACTTAGAATTTTCTGGGAATCTAATATATGAGTACTAGATTCACACGGTCTCTGCTCCTCCCTTCTCCCCTCCAAGTCCTAGTGTCCTGGACTCCTTTCCACACTCATGAATGCTTTTCCTAGAATTACTGTTGTCTTACACATACACATTAAAACCTTACTGAGTCCATCTAGTGTTGGCCATATGTAAACAGGTTTGGAGACTTCTTCTAGGAGCGCTGTGTTGTGGATCCTGGCTGTGGACTTGCTTTGTATTTTTCTCAGGACTCTTGAGATTCTATGGGTCTCGGGTGAGCTTTTCACATCAGTTTCTGAATTGTGTACTTCCTATACAGGAAGGCTGAAGATTCACATCTGCATGAAGAACAGACTTTGTGACTGAAACTCTTGCAGAAGATATTCCTGCTCCCCTCTGAGCCTGGGTCGCACAAGCAAGGCTGTATTCTACTCTCTGAGCCCTTTGAGGGCATCTGTGTTATGTGGGAGTTTATTGACCACTTCCTGGCCCCTGTGTCATGAAGGGCACATCTCCCATGCCTACATTGGCATTCCATTGGTGATAGCACAGCAGTTCTGATCCCTAAGTCCTAGTCCGGTTTCATTGTGCCTGGAGGAAACCATGGTCTCTTCTCCTTGGCCCTCTCACCTGCCTTCCCTTTGACCTCTATCCATGGTGGATGGAACGCTGCATGCACAGGTTTGCCGATGGCTCCCTAGAAGCTCTCTGGCCCTATTTCTGCACCTAGAAAGTTGCTATAGAATACATTTTAAGGCTGAAACTCTTTTGCTGCTCGAATTTCTAGAACAGAAGTCATACACTTGCAGTCTTGGGATCAACCCAACCCACAGATGTGTTTTATTTGGCCTGGACACTTTTGGCACATACTGTGTTTTTACAAAAAAAAAAAATCTCACTTTGGAAGCCAACTCTTGAAAAATCCAGAGATTTCACATAACAATTTTTTTTAAAGACAGGGCCTTTCTCTAAACCCAATCTTTCCTTGAGCTTCTGTCAGTCCTCCTGCCTCTGCATCCTAAGTGTAGGATTATAGGCATGTGTCACTATACCTTTTTTTTTTCATTCTCCAAAGGAGAATTGGCAGTTTGTTTTAGGGGAGATCTGGATGTGGCAAGAGTGGACCATCTTCCATCTGGCTACACCTCCACTGGAGTTGGAGGCACCCCACCCCACAGTCAGGCTGCAGGTCCATTGTTAGGGCCCTACTCCACTTCCCAGAGTTCACCCAGCCTGTTTACACAGCCCCTCGCATATTATTTTGCTGTCCAGCCATAGGATTCATTATCTCAAGATTTCAAACGGTCTAGCCGACCCAAAGCCCCATGAGAGCAAGAACTGAGGCAGGCTTCTTCATTAATGGTTCTGTTCTCAATGCCTGCACAGGGCCTAGAGGGTAGCAGCATTCCATATTTTTGTATTTTGAATGAATGAACTAACAAACAGACAAGCGATTCTAAAAATAAACACCCCCATGGTCCAAACAGTTCTGTGGCGGAAACTTCTCCAAAAGGTTGGCAGCAGTGAAGCCCTTCATGTTCACATCCTGAGACTCATCCTGTCTTAAGTAATCACAGGCAGAGATGTAGCAAGTGCAAGTTTGTTATTCATATCCCATATGGTTTTCAACAAGTCTCTTAATTTTCCTCTGCTGCCAATTCTCCTTTGGAGAATGAGAAAAAAAAAAAAAAAACTTCTCCATTCAAGGGACAAGCACTGAGACATCCCGTGTTGCCTGGACAAGCTGTGCTATATGGACACGTGACCTAGCATTGTAAGGGCCGGTTTTATGTGGCCAAGTCAGCATGGGAAAATCTTAAGTGCACCTGGAAACAGACTGGGGTGTAATTTCCAGAGATGGCTTATTGAATGACAGCTTCCCCTTCGGTCCAGTGAGAAATTTAATTTGCCGAGGACTCAACACAGGAAGCATTTGCCGATTAAAAATATGTCTAAACAGATGTTCTGCTTAGCCTGGAAGAGGGGTCTTAATGCAACTGTCATTATTGGATTTTCTTGGATTACTACTATCTGGAACCAGAGTCCAAATAGAAGGATGTAATTATTTATTACGGCCAAGAGCTCTGCATTTCAAGAGGAGCTCGGGGGCATCTGAAAGGATTTAACACGCTGGGGGTGGAATAGGGTGGTGGTGGAGGGGCTACAGGCCATTTTAAATTCCCTGGCTCTGGGAGCAACATGTCCTCTCTGAAAGTGAATCGGCCATTGCTATTCAATATTTCATTTCAGCTGAAGGCACAGCCGTGTCATAAACAGAAACACAACTGATCAGACTGCTCATGCAAAGAGCTGTAATTTTTACATTAGGCAAGTAGTAACTCATACTCCAGAAATAAGCACCCTGAATGCCCAGATATCTGCAAAACTCTCACTCCAACAGGCAGCAGACAGAGTCACATCTTGATGACCATTTTCAAGACTCAAGAGCCGTTCCTTGCTCCAAAGGGAGCTGTAAATTGTCCTACACAATGGCTCTCAAACCTGGGTACACCCTAAAAACACTGAAAGAGACATTAAAAACTACAGCTGTCTGCTCTTGCACTGAAGCTGCGACCCAACAGGCCTGGGGTCCAGGCACCTGCAGTTTTGCAAACTCCTATCGAGGCCAAAACTCAGTGGAGTTTGGGAATCATTGATAAAGCTCAGGGATCATTGATAAAGTTCAGGGGCCGAGAGTGAACTCACGATACATGCTCTCGATAGTTACAGCCATTTACTTTCCATGTGCTTATGCACAAACTGCCCCCTGGGCCTGACTGCTTCCTGAAGCATATCTGTGGGACAAGTATGGAACCAAGCAGAGACTGTCAATCACGGGTGGTTAGGAAAGGCTGTGCAAGAGCCTGCAGGAACTGCCTGCAGTTGAAACAAGTTAAAATGGTTAAAGTGGGGAGCCCGAAGGTAGTCAGGCTCTGTGGTTATACCTGAACATACAGACAATGACACTCGAGGAGTGTCACTGAGTATGGGGTGGCATTTTGTAACTGTCTGTGGGATCCTTGATTCGGGTTGCAAACAGTTTCTACTCTTCACTTTGGGATAAAAATGTCATAGCTTGGTCCGAAAAGGAAAAGGGCTGAGTTCTTTTACAAATATAGTTCTAGATATCAGACTCTGCTCAGCCTGCCCAAGATGTACCCTTGTGGCAGATACACACTCCCAGGAATGGGCTGAGAGCCCAGCATACATGGATCTGTAATGCTATTAATGGGCTTCATGGAAATGTTGAGGGAACAGTTTAGAATCCAGCCCAAGGCTGCAGGCACAAAACCCCACCTTCAGGACTGAAGGGGTGGAGCTACATAGTGTCAAGAAACCAACGGCTGCTAAAACTAACAAGAACTGCCTCAAATCCCCTTTTCTGCCCAGCCTGCCTCATTCTGGATTTGTGGGAAACAGTCAGGCTGCAATTAAAGAGAAATCTAAGGTCGGTGTTTCAGTTCAAATAAAAACAAGATGTGCCCCCCAGGCAGGCATCCAGCAGTGTCCTAGAGGGATGTAGTGGGAAGGAGGAAGGGACAGACTGGAACAGCCTGCCTTGACTTCACCTTGGGGGTCTTGCTCCTTTCTCCCCCCCCCCCGCCCCCATTAAAGACCTTCATGTCTGTGGCAGTGGTGTAGAGTAGAGAAGGACTTAGCCTCTACACTCATTGACCTCTTCGGACAAGCCAGAGTCCTCCAAGAGGCGGCTCTGTGGGCCTAGCAGGCTTCAGAGGTGTGGGAGGAAAGGGAAAAGTGCTATCTTCATCCTGCTTAAAAAACTCCAACATCTGCTGCCGAGCCGATTCCATGTGCAGCCCAACTAGAGGCAGAATTTTAATGGGCTGCAGGAGGCTTATTCCTTCCTGTCCTCTGTGCAGCTGTGGAGCAGCTGTGGAAGCTCAGTCCAGGGGTAGATGATGCATTCTTAGTGCTGCTAATATCATTCCTAGAGGGGAAGGTGGGAAGAAAAAAGTGGAGGGACGCCGGAGCCGGTGGCGTGTGCCTGTGATCCCAGCACTTGGGGACGCAGAGGCAGGAAGATCTTGAGGTCAAGGTCAGTCTAGACTACACTTTGAGAACCTGTCTCCAAAGCAAAACAAAAGATGGAAAGCTGAGCTACACTTAATCACATTTAATGTTTGCACTTTATATGATTATGTCTAATTCTCTCCAAGCTTCAAATGAAGACTTAGATAAGGTGACCAATGTAGCTACTAAAAGGCAGACTGTGCTTCAAACCCAAGTGTTTCTGATTCTCCTGGCTTATTTGATTGGGTGATTTTTATGCCCTGCAAACTAGTGAATGCAAATACCCTGGTATTAACTATTCCTGATGAACACATGAGAAATGATGATAATATCCTATGTGGTCTTTGTGAGCTCATGCCAATGCTAACATTCAGTGGAATCCACCCCCGTCTCTCTCCTTGAACTCTGACATTTGACTTGATTCAGTGTGGCAGAAGCAGTTATTATTTGGGCTCTCGTGCAGTCCCTGTGCTTTCTGCTTTTTAATAAGCCAGCCACCTTGTTGTAGACTTAGATCATTGAAGAGAAGAGGGCAACTAAGCTGTTCTGAACCATCCAGCCCAAGCTAGCTGCTAGGATACAGTCGAGTGGGTGATCCTTGCTGACATTAGTGGGAGAGCCACTGCACTGAGTGTGCCCAGTCACTCCACAGAATCATGACACGTCATTGTCTAAAGTCAACTTCAAGGATGGTTTTCAGGCAGCAGGAAATCACATAAATATGGGAGAGAAAACTCAAAATGGCACCTATGCCATTTCGGTGTTGTGACAGCTCTCTCCAGCTGCTTCTCCACACAGTGTGATCCATCTTTCCCATCATGTTTGTCTGCAGCCAAATGAAGAGCCCCTGAAGCTGGAGGCACCATATGATGGCAACATAAAACATGGATAAATGAAGCAGGAACTGACCTGAAAGCTGCGTCCTTACAGGCTGGCTTTCATGGTGCTGTAAGGTGCTACACATGCGACCGGGGAAGGAAAGCAATCCATCGTGTTTCTTAGCCAGATATGAACCTTGTCAGCTATAATAATTACTGTCAAAAACAGACCCAGCAGTGCAACCGTGGCATGAATAGCATAGAAGTAACCAATCACTTTCTGATTGGATGTAAGACCAATTCCATGAATAGGAACCCAGACCTGGCACCGTTACTGGGACAAAAGACATGTTGGTAGATAGAAAAATATGCTGTAGGGAAGAATCTACTAACATTATTCTGCTTTAAGGCCATAGTATTAAAATAACTCCTGATGAGTTACTGCTATATTCATAGATTAGTCCATCTCTCAAGCTGAAATCAGAGAAACTTCTTGCAGTTAACACAGAGATCCACAGCTAGTCAATGTGCAAAGAATAAAAGACTTCTGCGTACTCAGCCCTAAATGGGGCATCCATAGGACACTCCCCTCCCCAACTCCCTACTCCAAGGCTCTCGGAATATTGTGGCAGAGAGAGTAGAAGGATTTCAGGAGCCTGAGCCGATGGATTACCATAAGAGAACAGTGTCTTCCAGGCACAACAGGGCAGAGGCATATACGAACTCAAAGTGATTGCGACAGCACACATGAGACCTGCATGAGCTCAGACCAGACAAAACCCCAGTATGTGGGGTGGAACACAGAGTCCCACTCCCAGCCGAGAAACTACTGGCATTTGATAGCTGCTTGGGAGGGAGTCTGTTTTCTTTAAGGGTGATCCGGGGTGAACCATGATCCAGGACAAGCCCCACACCCAAGAATAATTGGGCAACACACTGAATTCAATAGGTCTGAGAGAGAGAAAGAGAGAGAACATGAAGTTGATTGGGTGGTGTGGAGAGAGGTGTGGATCTAGGAGGAGTTGGGGAAGAGGGGAAACGATCAAAACATTATATAAAGTTTTCAAAGAATTAATACAGATATTGTTAATAATTATCAAAGAAAAGTATATATTTTTGTTTGTTTTGATTTTTTTTGAGGCAGGATCTTGTGTAGTTCAGACCAGCCTCAAATTTATTGTTTAGCTGAAGATGACCTTGAACTTCTGATCCTCTTGCCTCTTCATGCCAGCTTCTGGGATTACAGGTCTGTACCTTGACACCTAGTTTATGTGGTGCTTGGAACCAAAATCAGGGCTCCATGAATGCTATGAAAATATTCTGAATACAGCTGAACAAGCCCAGGGGTTGGGGCGGGGTACGAAGAAGAAAAGAAAGGAGAAGATTCTGAAGGGACTGTCTGTTCATGGTCCCAGCTACAAGTTGCAGGCTCCTCCAGCAGCACGGTGGGGAAGGGGATAAATCTGCTGCTCTGTAAAATAAGGCTACTTGAAGAAGGTTCTCAGCGCCCCAATAGGGAACTAAGCAAAGGCTACAAAGAGGTGAATACCAACGTACACACCCAGATCATTAACAAACACAGGAAAAGAGGCTCACAGCCACCAGCATTCAAAAAGGAACACAAACTAAGTAATAATAAGCTACTGCTTGTTGGTTAAAAATACCTGGTACTAGTGAGGCCCTGGGGAAAGGGATAACCCTCGTAAGTTACTATGGAAACATGTACTGTTATTCCTGAAGACACGAAATATTGCAACATCTATTAAAAACACACTAAATGGGGCCGGAGAGATGGTTCAGTGGTTAAGAATGCTGCTCTTGCAAGGGACACGAGTTTGGTTCCTAGCTCCCAGGTCAGGTGAGGCTGCTTGTAATTGTCCACAGTTCTAGTTTATATGACCTCTCACCCCTACCCCAGTTCTGCAGTCTTTGCCTGCCTCGTGGGCCCTCTCCTTCTCTGAGATGCACAACACCCCATGCCTTGTCACCCCTCTTCTCAGCTCCCGAAGACTCAGTGCTCTCCTACCCATAGACACATGCCCACACGGAGACACACATGGATACACATAGTTAAAAATAGAAATAAGTCTTTAAAAATCATGCCAGGTAAATGAAAGCGTGTGTTCAAGGATGCCTGTGGCAGGTGTGAGTCACAGCAAGAGCTGGGAGTGGAATGGATGCTAACAACAAGAGAACAATTGGAAAACTGTCAATTCCTACTACAGACACAATGAAAGACTGCAAGTATCGCAATTGAATATACAAAGAATCGCAAATCTTTGTAGGAATGAATTAATCACAACTGCTTTGGAGTTTTCTACAAGATATCAGTGACAAAGCACGGTGCATTGAAATGTGTATAAAATGCAATCCTGCGTTAAAAAGAATAATAGCAAAACCTACGCATGCATGCATGTTGATGTGCATGCTTATAAGTGTACAGTCCTCCTATGCCGACACAAATGCATGCAGAAAAACATGTAGGGAAGTGGAGAAATGCTATTATCTGGGGAGAAGAGAAAGGTGATTGTGGGGCTGGGGCAGGCAGCCAAAATATTGGGGAAGGGGAAGCACTAAAGAATAACACATGGTGGTATCAAGCCTTTCACACATTTGTGTGAGTGTGTATGGAGTTTTAAATATTCACATGTGTAGGAGAAAATAATATTGAAGCAAAATCATAAACTATAATAAGTAATGATTTCTATTTCATCCCTACGGAGGCATCCTTAAAACACAGGATTCTAGAATTTAGAAAATTACTCCTTTGTTCTCCAGTTAACTCCAACACTGCCCTGAACAGAAATGTATCTCCAAGACTAACAAATGTCCAGATGCCTCCAGAACTCATAGGACTCTGAACCTTCACGTGTAGAGAGGTCATGGGGCTATTTCTAGGTAGGCTCTAGACTGGCCACAAGCAGCCACCTGTCTTTGTTATCCCTCCCTGAACAGACTCTGGTCTACAGTGACTGACAACCATGACCCCAGAGCTACTGTCCTTTTGTGCCTTATGGACGCTTCTCTTCTCTGAAACACATCAGTCTTGCCATCTCTCTTCTCAGGCCTTCACAAGCCAAGTAACCAGAGAGAAAAGCCAAACCAAAGAGGACATAATTTTCTAGCAATCTCCAACCAATAAACCCTGCCTTTCCATACCTCCCACCCCTGTAGTAAGATACCTTTCCATACCCCTATTCCAGCAAGACAACCTTCCATGCCCCCTGCAGGAAGCAAGACAGCTTTCCATACCCAATCTCCCCCACACAGCAAGTCCCCACATCCAACCACCCCACACTCCAACAGAGGAAACACTTCCACATGGCCATTGCTGTCTGTGTGCATGCCCAGTCCAGCTACTGACAAAGGAGGTTCCAGAAGACACCCAAAGCTGGGATCTGGAGTCTGGTGATACCAACCGGGTCTCCTTTGAGAGTGATGCTAAAATTCTGATCAAGATGGAGAAGGTCACACTACGTTGTCAATGCACCTAACACCACTAGACACTATACTTGGAAATGGTTAAAGAGTTTAGGTTATTTACCAAAATTTGCCACATTTTGAAAGACAATAAAACAAAAGGTCCTCGGAGGCCTGGTACGGCCTCACATACATTACCCTTTCTTGGTGCCTGGATGCTGGTGTTAGAGGCTGTGTCGTTTGGCCACCTTGCAGATGTCTCCTCAAGGCCTCCTGAAAGAAGGCAAGAAAAGAGGTAAAGACACACTTTTCAGTAGCATGGAGGGAGCAAACCCGGCCATTGGGTGACCACCACAGCAGCAAGGATTTGGTCAACTAAGGTTTATTTAGTCTATAGATGCCTTTTTAATTTTAATAACCACTCACAAACTAACAAAACTACCACTGTCTTTGGTTAGTCAAGGATGCTCAGAGCAGAATTAATACAGTTTGTGGGGAGTCCCAGGTCAGCTCCTTATCCACCCAGAGAAGATGGAATGGATGCACAAGGGAGTTCTGGTGTCAAGTCCATGTAAGTGGTGTCCAGCACGGCCGCTAAACTTCTGATGGAACTCCACCACTGAGGTGCGGCTCTTCTGGGTTTCCTCTTTTTGTTCTATTTTCCCCATATGAAGAATCATGTTTGGAAAACCGCTGATCTTTCTTTATAAACGGAACTCTGCAGACACGGTACAGCAAGGGCAGCAAGGATCAAATGTGTGTGGGCACAGCCATGTCTAGACACACTGTCAGCATTTACCTCTCTCAGAATATATCAGTCTCCTAGGACTAACTGTCCTACTGTGTGCTGGGTCCAATCCCAGGACCACGGATTCAACCACAGACAAGGCAGACAGGATTCCTGCCTCAACGCTAGCACTCTCTAAATAGCAAGCTGAAGCTGGATGGAACGGCAGAGGAGCTAACTGCAAGTTCTGAAGGTTAATTCAGCAGTTTGTGGAGGGGACGGGGCTTCTGTGGGAGAGTAAGAGGAGCCATCAGTGGGCACTGGGTAAGGTAGCAGGGAGCAGATCTGTGCCCAGGAGATAAAGTGACTACGAGAAACCATATCAAAGCCTCCAAAGAAGAATTTATTGACAAACAAGAAGGCGTTTCTTTGCGTTGGTCGAAAAACCTGAAGCTCTGTCTCCATTAGAACACTCTGGGCTAGGTAGAGTACAGCCCCATCTTGGAGAAGTCAAGGCTGCAGGGAATGATAGTGAGTCCAGGGTGGCCTGGCTCAGAACATGGTCTCCTGGTCAAAGACTCAAGACCTACCCTGAGCCACCGGTGACTGAAGGCTTACATTTGGCACTGCACTGTCCAATGGGTAGCCTGTGTCCAAGTTCACACCAGGAGAGGCAGCGTGTGGCCAGTCACCAGCTCCTGAGTGGCAGGCTGTCTCATCCAGACTGTGACTCAGGCAAAGCCTGCAGCTGCCCTGGCCTCCTGTAGAGAAAGGACCCCCAACAGCAGGCAGGGACAGGAGACTCCCTCCATCCTGCCTGGCTGGCCAGCTAGGAATGCGCTCACACAGCTCCTGCAGCTGCTGGGGTCTGAGCTGCCAGCTCTCGGCCCTTGGGTATTCCAGTTGCGATATCATTTCCTCTCAGGCTAAAGGTCAGGGGAAATCCTGACGGTATGAAGTCGTTCCTCAGCACAGGAATGTGCCATCTGCAGAGAGAGAGGGGCGGGTCGACGCCAGGCTTTGAGTCTAGCTCAGCCTCCACCCCACAGGCTGTGCAACTGCTGCCGAGAACCTGGGCGTTAGCATCTTTGGTCTGTCAAATGGGCTGCTGAGGGGACCAAATGAGGTAATAAGTTTGTTTAGATGTGTGTTCATTCAGAAAATATGCATCCGACACCTGCTATGTGCCAGATTCTGTTACTACTGCTGGGGAGGTGACCTCAGGAAATTATATTCTGATGGGGGGGGGCATCGGAGGGGGGTTGGGGGGAGAAAGGAGGACAAATAAAAGTGAAGAATTTAAGTTGGCTGTTGGTGAGTATGAAGAGAAAAAAGGGAGATTCTAGAGTGCCATTTCATGTAGGAAAGGAAAGCAGAAGTCTGAAAAGAGGCGAAGTCTATAGATATCTGGCAAAGAGCATTCCAAACAGAGGAATAGCAGGTGCAAAGGCCCAGGGGTGGGAGCATGCTCAGCAGGAGGGAGCTGGGTGTGCCAGGAATGGAAGAAGATATAGAATGGCAGTGAGCCTATCAGCCATCAACTGCAAGACAAGCCAGGGTGGGGCACTGCAGACAGGCATTCTCTGGACTTCACTTTTGAGTGCCCTAGATCGGATTCAGGCATTTAACTGCATCTGCTTTCTGCATAACCAGAGCTGTTACCAGTGGAAAAGAAGGAGGTATGAGAACTGAGGCTTAAACAAGTGTCTACAGGCAATGGGAGTCCATTGTAGATATCAGCCAGTTTCATCCTGTTCCGCCTCCCAAAACGAAGCAGGGAAGGGGGCAGGAAGAAAGATCTGTAAGTGATGTCTAGACGCAGCCCTGGGTCACAATTGGGGGAGGGGTGTTAATGGAGGCACTTAGGGCAGCGGTAGAGGCTGGAGCTGTGGGGAAGGCTGAGGCTGTGATGGGGGGAGCCAGGTGGCATTGGGTTCTGCAGCAGGCAGGGGATTCAGGCAGGCTCTCTGATGCTGGGGGCTAGAACAGGTGAAAGGCTTTGGAGTTGGGAGAGACACAGGTAGGTATGACTGAAAGAATCTATTCATTCAAGTGCCAATCACGGTGTTAGCCACAAGCTAAGAATGCACCGGTCTGGGGGCTCCAGCCTCACAGACACCCAAGGAAGGACCAGGGAATACACACCAAGAGACAACTGTCTTGATGGCACTATGGTGTCAGTCATAGAAAGTCCTTCTTCCCCTCAGACTTCCCGTCAGAGCAAGAACAACTCAGAGGTATAGGCAACTCCAAAGAGCCCAGAGCCTTGTCCAGACAATCTGGGGGAAGACACCTGGCCTTAAACGACAGAGCTGTGGCAGTTAAGAACACAAATCCCAGCTTTGAACGGAAGCACACATGCCTTGTCTTCCCATCGCTTAGGAGGTAAAGGCAGAGGATTGGGAGGAGCTCTAGGCCTTGTAGCAAATTCAAGGCAGGTCTGAGCTACAAAAGACAAAACCAAAACACTACCACCAAACCAGACCAAAGACAAGAGCACAGTCCCTCCTCTGACCTGATCCTCTGAGGGACAGCAGACCCAGGCTTCCGGTTCTGCCCGGGATCCACCTAGTCCATGAGTTGACGAGCCTTGCACTCTCTGACTGCAAAGCATCTCCCTGCCTTTGGGAAGTGTTCTGCTCTGCGCATGGCTGAGACCTTTAGTGACCTTTAGTGACATGGCCCTCTGGGGCGCCTCTGCTTCACCTCTTGCCTCTACTTCCACAAACTGGACCACCCTAAGCTGAAGGAAGTGAGCTTCTATTTCCCATTATTCTCCTTTATTTTTGTGGACATGGGACCTTACTACGTAGACTAGGCTGGCCTTAAACTCGAAATCTGCATGCTACTAGAATTACAGATGTGGACTTCCATCTTAAACATCTTCTTAAAACATGCCCTCCTTTTGGGCCTGGCTACATGTTCCTGGCTTCTCACATCTCTCGCAGGACACCATTTCCTCTGGGACACTGCAGGCTGCCACCCCTTTCCCAGATGTAAACTTCTGAGCTTCCTCGGCCCCCTACCCTGTCCATAGCTCTCACTATACATGCCTGACATGTGTGTGTTCAGCAGAGCCCTCTTAGTAACTTTTGGGTTTAGTAACAAAGGAAAGGGTATACACACACACACACACACACACACACACACACACACACACACCCCAGTCCTGATACTCAGAACCTGGCACGAGGCAGGCACCCAGTTACATAGGTGATGGGTGGGCCAGGGAGCAGAAGACTGGGGCAGCTTAGTGGTGTTTCAATGGACAGTGGAAATCACTAAACACAGCTCGGTTTAATGCTGTGGGGAAAACTCGTGTCTCTAAGCTTTACTAGAGAGAGGGAGGCAGATAATGAGTAATGGCTCTCAACATTGGCCACAATTTTGAGTGACCTGGGAAATATTTTTTTTTTAGAAATACTGAGGCCTGCCTCCCAACCGCACGCTTGCCCTCAGAAGCTCTGCTTTAATTGGCCTATGGCATGCCTCGACATGGGGACTTTGAAAAGCTTCCCAGGTGATCTGAAGATCCAATCAAGATTGGTCACAGCAACCAGGAAAAGAAGCATAGACTTGTAATTCTAAATGTTGCAAGCCTGAGGCAGGAGGATGATCATGAGTTCCAGGGCAGCTCGGTCTGTATAATGAGATTCTGTTGCCAAATAAAGTTGACCATAGCTTCTCAGAAGAAGAGGTCTGTTCTGAACATGTTCATGTTCTCTTCTGTAGAAGAGGCCTCATCATGTACCATGCTCTTTTTTCTTTTTTTTTTAAGCATGTATTGGTGGTTTACTTGGATCTATTTAATCTGCACCATACATGGAGGCCAGAAGAAAGTGTTGGGTCTCCTAGAACTGGAGTTAGAGATGGAGTTACAGAGCTACGAGCTTCCATGTGAGCGCTGGGAATTGGAGCCTGCTTTTCTGGGAGAGCAGCAGTTGTTCTTAGCCATGGAGCCATTTCCAGCCCCTTGGTGATTTGTATGATTTTTTTCTCTTAGTGTTTTGGGGGAGCGTTCCTTGCTTGCTTCCTCCCTTCCTTTTTAAAGACAGGGTTTCTCTGTGTAACCCTGACTGTCCTGGAACTCACTCTGTAGACCAGGCTGGCCTCGAACCCAGAGATCTGCCTGCCTCTGTCTCCCAGGCATGCTCCACCACTGCCAGGCTGACCTTGTATGATAGTCTTAACAACTGAGGCCTTTCTTTACAATCTCATTAAGAACTAGAGATGTAGCATTGGGGTTAGACCACCCAACCTGAGAAGAAGCTGTCACCCCTAAAATGAGGGCACTGTTCCTTGACAGATGAGGCTCAGGCTGAGACTACAGATGCAAGTGCTATAGGACAGGAAAGACCGGAGCTGGGCCAGACTCAATCAGTAAGGTGCTTATCTTGTATGTGGTAGGACCTGAGTGTCACCCCAGAACCCAGGTGAGGAAGCATGCTGACAAACTAACCTCTGCACTGAGGGGCTGAGATGGGAGAGCCCCTGGGCTCACTGGCCGGCCAACCTACTTGGCAAGCTCTGAGCTTGTCAGATAGGCTTTGTCTCTGAAGGAAAGGCAGTCAGCGTTTGAGGAATCACACCTGAGGTTGTCCTCTGGCCTCTACATGCACACGCACATACATGAACAAACCTGTATACACACACACACACACACACACACAAACACAAACACAAAACAAACAAACATACTTGGGCAACTGGATTCATTCACAGTACAGGGGTATATTCTTCCTAAGGAATTGGTTGGAAGACAAAAAAGGTACACATATACATGTGTACACATGTACACATACACATGCACATACGTATGCACAGGTATGTACACACATACATAGAAACATATCTCATACATTTGACCGTTGTTTAATTACCTCTTCAGAGTAACAATATGCAAAGCCTTGTAAATTTCATTAGTCACAGGGGTTTATTCAAACTGTCTCCTTTGCATAAGAAACCCAGGCTTACAGCTGGTCTCTGGGAAAGAAAGCCCTCCAGGCCTTGAAAAGAGAGCTTGCCCTGTCCAAACTCTCTCTGAAACACAGTGGAGGTCAGCGGCCCGTGATGCATGAGGCCAGGCTGCAATTTCTCTAACCAGCATCTGCAATTCAATCCCACCGTTTCCTTTATGGAACAATTCACTGAATTCCAAGTTGTTCTTTTTTCTAATTCACCATATAATTCACCTCCCAAGTTCAATTAAGAAGCAATCTGTTAGCAACTTTGGGAGCAAGCTGCTTTCCTTTGCGAAAGTCCAATTTTCTTCCGCCCTCAACAAAAAGTGCCTTAATTACATGCACCAGAATAGACACTGGTGTACACACAACGCCCTTTCATCTCACCATAATTAATGAAATATCAACGGTACACATCTGAGATATCCAGGCAGGAGGAGATAGGCTCCTTCAAACCCCAAGGGGACCTTGTTTCATAAATCAATATTGCCCATTTGAATAATAGTGACTATGAATATTCATTAATATGGAAATGCATAAACAAAACTTTAATTATTCCTTCTATTTTTCATTCTTAAAGCATAACATTACTTGATCCTTCGTTTTCTTGTAAACACAATAGCTACTGTTCTTAACTGCAGATTGTATTAGGGTGTCCTTATAGATAATTATAGCAGAAAATGGCTTTGAGTCAATCAAAGAAGAAGAAAAAAACCCAAGCACAAGATCCTACAAGCCAGTTTACCAGCAGCCCATTCACTTCAGAAAGTCTCGGTTGAGCACCTGCCCTGGGCAGCAAACCGGCGCAGGCTCCTGCCCACGTAGCCTGCCTTCATGGTGTCTGAGTTCTAATGGATTAGCATAAATAATAAGCTCATTTTTTTCAGGGAGGAATTAAGCACTTTGAAAAAAAAAACTGTAACCGAATTTTGTGTAAGATTGTACGTGGCTGTGAGCTGGAACCTAAGACAGGGAGACACCTGTGTGTTGAGAGTAACAAAGAAACCCAAACTTCAAGTCAAGGTCCCAAGAAAAACAGAAATCTGTGGCTGGAGTTGGGGCTCAACTAAAACCTGTCAGGCATAACACGGAGAGGGATTATCTGGGGACACCTCACTACCTTGTCTAATGGTCCATTTAACACATAGCAAAGAAGTGTTCCCATTTTATATAAGAGAGAACCGAGATTTGTAATCCGTGAACCAGGCAGTTAGTCGTGGGATTTGCATTCCTATCCCGAGGTTGGTCCATCAAAATCCAGAAGCCACACTGTACTCCATGCCTCTGCCCCTCACCTGGATAGGTGTGCCTAAGCTGCCACGCCCAGACAAAACCCAGTGAGTGAGTGCTCACCTCCACCAGGAACTAGCAAAAACACAACTGTTCCACTGGGGTTTTAATAATTCACCAGGGGGGAAAAGGCAAAGCCCCTTTAAAAGGTCGATCCAAGAACAAATAAGACGGTCACTATGGTAATCAATGTGTGATCTTGAGCGAGTCCGTGCCAAGGAGCTTTCAAATTCCAAATGCTACAGAAGGGAAAGGGAAAATGAGTTAAAAGATCATTGCCAGATTTTGTCAATGAAATGATTTAATTCTGGCGAGGGGATAATGACAAGAATTCTGCTACAGTTCCAGTGGAAGAGAAACATAAACCGGTAGCATTCTGTAATTTTTATAAAGATACATCAAAGCCTGAGAGGGTACTTCTAATGCTGGCAATGCTGTGTCTTCAAGGTGTCTGCACCGAGAACATCGGCAGGAGGACAAAGGTCAATCGTTTCAACCTTAAAAATAGTCTGTAGAGTCTGTGCCCACACTGGGGGCGTGTGCTAAGACCAGCTATGACACAGTGGAACAATTTGTAAACCTTTAAACTACTTTAGCTGTTTGTGGAATAGAAAAACATATTATTGTAAGGTAAGAAAGTAACATAAAAAACACAAACCAACAGGTTAAGAAATAATGCCCGATGTAACGCAGATAGAATCCAGCATGACCCCATAGTCTCATAAAAAACCCCAAAACATCATAGGACAACTATGACTGGCAAAGGCCTCAGAGAGCATCATGGAGGTCTCTGCTTGGGGAGTGTGAGGTAAGCTTTATGTTTCTTATATGCCTTTTGTAACTTCCAAATTTATCCCCCCATGATGCTTTTATAATTGACAATAAAGAATTATTTTTAAAGAACTCCATTCCATTGGATATTTGCCAAATAACATGTTTTCTTCACTTCGGCACACATATGTAAATACAAGTGTGCTTGCGCGCACACACACACACACACACACACACACACACACATACAAGTTGCCACATACAAACACACACACAAGTTGCTCCCCCCCCCCCCACATACACATGTTGCCAGGGAAACTTTCTGGGTGGGGAAAAAAACATGGTTGTGTTTACGCAGATGGGAAAGTCATAGGCCACCCCCCATTCCCTCCACCCCACCCCACTTTTCTCTCTCACCACTAGAAGAAACAAAGAGTCCATACGTTGGTGGGAAGGCATCTCATTGTTGGGATCCAGAGAAGAAACTGTTAGCACCCTCTCAGGCTTTGCAAGACCCTTTTTCTAAGTTCACAGACCAAATATTTGTGTTGTGGCATAGGTTGGTGAAACCTAGAATTTGATCCTGTCCCTCAGCAGAGTATCATGGGAGAAGATATTTGAGAGATGACGTCACTCTGTAACTCAAGCTTAAATGGAATGTGCTACATAACCCAGGCTGGTCTCAAACTCATGATTCTGATCCTCTTTCCACAGCCCTCAAAGATCTGAGATCCCAGGCCAGGGTCACCATTTTGCTTGGTATTGGGCTTCTACTCATCTTGAAGGCTGTATCTGCCTGTGTCTGTTCCCTTCCTGATGGATGAGTTAACACAGACCCTTTGCTTAGGCATGCTCACACGTCTAGCTTTCTCCTGCCCCTGGGCTCCGGGTACCACTGTCTACCCATCCATCTCAGTCACACCCAGCCTGGCCTTGCCTTCTTGGTTGTGTCCACCATCTTTTACTGTACAAAAACTATCCTTCCTTGAAGGGTTAATACATAAATTAAGAGACAAATAAGACATGCAGTGCACAGAATGACACCTGACACGCAGCAAGCACTTGCTGAATTGGCTCCTATAACTTGGGATAGTGGTGCTAAGGACAAACCCAGGGCTTTGTGTATACCAGGCAAGTGCTCTATCACTAAGCCTCAGCCCTGATATATGATGAAACCATCATCATTAGTATTATTGACTCTCCATCTCTTCTTGAAGTCTGAAGGATTAGAAACGGATGGAACAGCCAACCATTTCATACCAGCAGGGCATTTCATACCAGCATCACAAGCCAAGATAAAAATTCACGTTCCCCTTAACGGTTAACAAATTCAAGTTCAGACCGAGAAACGCTTGCTGATACCGACAGTCATTGAAACAGAAGCTTGTCCCTGTGACTGGCATCCTATCTCTTTATGCTTGCTCCATGTGGCACTTGTTTCTAACCATGTATAGGTTACACAGTTACAGACAACAAATGGAAAGGCAGACCTTAAGGAAAGACCCCAGAGGCTAAGTTCTGTGTAGTCATCCTGTTACCCCCTGGAAGAATGATGCTGAGTGGCCAAGATTCTCTCTGTAGCTCTCAAACTGTGGCCTAGCACTCATAGAGGTAACTATCAGTGTGTGTTGGGTACTTAGCTGAGTGCCGTGTTCCTGTGTGCCGGGTCCTGTGTGTTTTCTCATTTGCCTCTCAGAGTGATTGCACGAGGCAGACATTATTGCTAGCTTTCACTAAAGCTTTGAGCAACTCAGCGTTACCTGCAGGCACACAGCAGGTAAGAGGCAAACCCAGAGGGCAGCCCTAGTGCCACCTGCTTCTCCTAGTGGCCTTTGTACTCGAGGACTAGAGATGCCAACCTTGATCATGAATAGCCAATGCCCCAATGAAAGAGATTGGAAAGTCCCTGCTTCCTGGACAGCTAGAAGATAATGGATCACGCTCACAGTGAGTGCTCCTTGGGTGTATCTCAGGGCAGGTTCTGGAGGCTCGGGGGAGCCTGGTGCATACTGTGAGATGTGAAGGCTTCCTGAGAAGGGCTGGCTGAGCCTGAAGGAAAGGCAGGTTGAACGGGAAGAGGAAGGGAGGGATTCAGACCATCCAGGCATTGCTATGGGAGTGGGGTAGTCTTAGACCAGTCTGATCCCACCCACCAATCCAACTCACCTCTCCATCCTCACGCCCACAGCTATCCACCCTGGACCGTGCTTCCTGGGCTGTTCCACCTCATGGTCCAGTTCCCTCCTCCATGAGTGTGTTTGGGCTTGCTTCTTCCTGTGATGTCATCCCTATTGCACATCCAAACAAAACTTCCCAGTACCCCTCAGCCTCTTTCAGGAAGCCATGCCCTTCTCCATGCTTCATTCACTGTTCTGCACTCTCTTGTCCACTCCCACACCCAATTCACCAAGCTTCCATAGTGCCTCACACATATAAGTATGGGGGTATGCACTCCTATGTATGGGCATATGGAGGTCAGAAAAAGACGTCAAGTATCTTCCTCTATCTCTCTCTGCCTTGTTGCCTTGAAGCAGGGTCTCTGACTGAACTAGAGCTTAACATTTTGGCCAGGCTGGATGACCAGCAAGCTTTTGGAATCTACCTGTGTCCACACACCAAGCTATTTATGTGGGTACTGGGGATTAACACTCTGGTCCTTGAGCTTAGGAATCATGTGCTCCTACCCCACTGATGGCGTCCTCCTCCCTGGCCTATGGAGCAATTCTCAGTAAGTTTGTCAGTGTGCCATTCCTTCAAAGCTGTCTCCCTCTTGAGGACCAAGAGAACAGCTTGGATCCTTCCAACCACATGGTGCTTATAGCATATGCTCATTACAGCATATGCTCAGCAGGTATGTCCAGGGGCTCGAAAGCTGGCTCAGTGGTTACAAGTACTTGTTGCTCTGGTGGAGGACCAATGCTCAGTTCCAGGCAACCATGCCAAGCAGCTCCTTACAACCTGTAATTCCAGTTCCAAAGGATCCAATGCCCTGGCCTCTGTGGGTATCTGCACATGTATGGTGCATATACAGACATACAGGCACATGCATATACATACCTATAAATAAACCATACACATGCACAAACATATAAGTATACAAGTGCTTCCAATCCAAGTGGACTGAATAAGATTGAGCACTATTCACATGTGTCATCTCAACACTGCATCTGGGGTAAAAGCATTATCGTTCCTGCCCCGCCCCATCTCCCCTTTAGCTGAAAGCGAGGCTCAGTGAGGCATGGTATCCAGACAGCAGCTGCTGCTTGGAGATCTGGGAGCGCTTGAGCTCCATCCTTGCCTCTGCTCCCTGGTGGTCCAGCGGAGGAGGAGGGAATGTTGGGGCAATGTGGAATGTGTAGGTAGGCACTGCTTAGTCTTCAGAAGGAAGATCTAGTCCATCCTCATTATTCACAATGATGTTCTCTAACGTGGTGGCAGAGAGTGCTAAGCTAGTGAGCCCCTAGTCCAATTCCCAGGGAAGCAAAACACTGTCTTGTGCACAGCGTGGCATTGCCAGCTACATATAGCACAGCATGATGGATTTTGTGTGCTATCCTGTTTGAGTTTCCAACCACTGGTGACTATAATTCCACGCGTGTCTATGCTCAGAGACACCTTATTTACCATCCCGTACATATTCACCGGCACTGACGTCTCAGCTAGCGATTATGTAACTTGGTCCTTGGTGCTATTCCTGGGTCTCTCTGCAAGGCCCATGGCAACCTTCTTGAGATCAGGAGATGCTGGCAGCATGTCAGTCCCACGACTGGGCACCAAACTAAGTGGCAAAATCACCAGCAAGAAGCACAGAGACTCCAAATGAGTTAAAAACAATGCATGGGATACAGTCACCCACCCTCCAGGGAACAGGAGGCAAGCAATCAGAAAACATAAGAACACAGAAGCAAGCCCTGAAGAAAGGAAGAGAAGATTCTGATCTCTCTTGGAAGCTGGAGGAGCTCAGAGCTGTGTGGTAGAACAGGGAACAGACCCGACGGACACCTTCTCAACGGAAGCGTTTAGAGCATGAGCAGTCCTTGCTCAGGCTGCCCTGCACCTGCATGGTGGTAAGAGTATTGGATGGTGATATATTGCTCATGTGCACAGAACACCTAGAGTGGTCAGCAAGATGGTCACTAGATAATATATCCAGTGAGTAAAGGTTCCCTGGAGATAGATGCTGAAACACCAGCCCTTGGTCAGTGCCCATCTTGTCCTATAACATCTATACTATCTGTTTCCTAGTGAAGACACATCTGCTTAAATATAGAAATAGGAAATGTTCCTGCATGGACAGAATGCTAACAAATATACATTTAAGCCAATGTGTATACTGGCTGGGATTAAATCCTGAACTGAACCTCGAGTTTGAACTTGGAAGAGCAGAAAGGATTATGAACAGGCAGGGACTAGGACTTCCTCCTGTGTAGCCAGAGCTTTAGGAGAAGCTGTAGAAAAATTCTACCCCATGCCCTTTGCAGAGAGGCCCAATAAAGATTTACAGATATCTCAAAGGGCAGGTTCTACGTGCTGAATCACAGAAAGAGTGGCAAGAATTTCAGGAAATCAAAGTATTTGAGAAAGAAAGCAGCCCCAAGCCGTCTCTCAGGCAAGAGCATCTCAGGATCAAGACCATCCTGGATTACATAGTGCACATGTACAGAGAGAGAGACAGAGACAGAGAGAGACAGAGAGAAACAGAGAGAAAGAGAGAGAGACAGAGAGAGAGACAGAGACAGAGACAGAGACAGAGAGAGACACAGAGACAGAGGCAGAGACAGAGACAGAAGCAGGGACATCAGAAGATATTGGTTACCGTAAGTGATGCTCTGGGTACTGACATGTTGGGGAAATGTTGCAGAGACATTGATACATCCTCATTGTCACCCTCCCATGGATTCACTGAGACAAGAAGAGCCTATCCTGATCCCAACTTATAGGCAGGGCCACAAGCTGTTCAGGCAAACTACAGAAGATGTCTGTCCCCTCTACCTGCATTTTCTGTGTCCCTAGTGTCATCCAGAGCTCAGGAGGTAGCATGCTATATTACAAGCAGGTACCCAAGACTGAATATTCAACAGAAGGAAGAAAAGAGGCCCCAGATTAAGACCTTCTCTCAGGCATCCAGGTAATAGCTGAAGTTCTACGAGCCTACATTAAAGAAGAGAAAGGGACCTTGACCTGCATTATAGGACTTGCATCAGAGCCCAAGACTGTGCCCCTTCCTTGCTGGATTACTGTGCAAGCTCAAGGAGTTAGTCCAGGGGCCAGGCAGGTAACACAGGTGTCAAAAGAGAATTCTGAACTGATGGGACTGTGGGCAACTTGCAGAGGACCCGTCCCTGGGGAGCTCAGTCAAGTTATGCAACCCACTGATTGTTGCCATGTGGACTCTGGGCTATTGTGTGACTGGATCTTCCAGCTCCTCAAGACAAGCCAGAGCTCTGGGTTTTCATGAGAAATCTGATTTTCAAATGTTGGCAGTAAATTCTAAAAATGTAAGCACTACAAAACAAACAACACACATCTGCAGACCAGATTTGGCTGGGGGGCTGACAGCTTGGGACCTCTGGGCTGGAGGGTGGAGGGGACAGTCATGCCTGTAGGCAACGCTCATGACGGGCTGGGCCGGAAGCAAGGCCCTGGGCTATCGTCACTGAGGCCTGGGGATGAAAGGGTGTTGGAGAGCACAGGGCATAGAAGCAAAGCTGCGCTCTCTCCTGGGCATCAGCAGACAAGCAAAGAGGACTGGAGAAGCAAGATGGTCAGATCACGGTGTGTGACTGCCTGACAGCATCATTCTCACCTCCTCTCTGGATCTCCTTGGAAACCAGAGAAATGATGACATACCAACCTTGGTATAGGGAGTCCTATAAGATACACAGCTTGGTCCAGGTCGTCTGGTGCATCATCCTGGAATAAGTGGGCCAAAAGCCTCATCCCAGACTCACACCAGCGGACCCACCTTCCACCCAAAGCAGTGTCCCAGCTCCCTCAGTCTCAGGGGCTTAGTTCCCGTCCCTTTGTGGGAAACAGTCTGGACTGTCTTTAGCTCTTCTGTCTGGCTCATTGATGTAGTTTTCTAAGAAGGAGCAAAGCTATCTCACAGTCACATGCTCCCGACCTCTGGGAGCTTTCCAGGCAGTTTTTATAAGGTGCCGTATCAGATGCAATTTAAACAAATTGGTCTGAAGTTCCACCAAGCCTCAGACGAAGGCAAACCAAAGGTGTTATTGTGACCCAGTCTACACCATGAGCAGCAGAGGTCACGTGGACAGTCCTTACAGTATTCAAGGAGTTTGCCAGAATAAAAACAACAATAACAACAAAAACCAAAACAAACAAAAACAAAACACAACAACAACAACAAAAACCCCAAAGGACTCATTCCTGACTCTCAGGAGGAGTCTATCCAGTATGTAGATAAAAACCTCAGATGTCCCTGAAGCCTGCTCTGTCACAGGGAACTCCAAGGCAGTGACATTGATTTTGTCAAAAGCCTGTTTCACCTGTCACTGTGCCCAAAAGAATAAGCTAGATTGGTGGGTAGGTGTGCCCCAAGGGACAGTTTCCACTGGTCACAAGGAGCAACTAACTTGAGAGAGGCAGAGAGAAAGACTTAGACTCCCAGGGTCACACTGAAGTGAGCCAAGAAATTCCACCTGAGAAAGTTCAGAAAAGTAGAGCATGGTGGACTCCTAGCACTGCGTCAGGGGGATGGCAAGTTGGAGACCAGTCTGGCTACACAGTTAGACCCTATATCAAAACCAAACAAAAAAATTAAGGAGTGAGCCTTCATTTTTACCAAAAAGGTTTACATTAGCATTCTTTTTGGGCAGAGAGAACTTTTTTTCCTAGCTAGACCACTGATATTGGGCATATTTATAAGGGGGCTACATAAATAAAATACCTTTAGCAGGGCCATTTTGTTTTATTCTGCTTTAGAAATTAGCTACCATTTAAAGCAAGAATACCATCAGTGCAAACAGAGCACACCCACAGTTAAAGGAAAGATAGACTCGGATTAGGGAAATCCAAATGATAGTGTTTGAGACACAATCTTTCTGATGCTCAGAGCCACATGAAGCAACTCTCCTGAATGATGACCCCAAATTTAATGCATTAAGATGGCTGATGTTGCCAATGATATCCCGTTAGGCTGGATGATGAGGCTTGGCCCTAAGGGGACAGGTTTACCCCAAAGGAAGATGAGCCTTTGCAGGGGGAACCCCTGTTTTCTTCTCTAGCCCCAGAGCTTGCTGCATCTGTCACTTCTTTAGCCCACAGACCACACCGTCTTCAGGGTCGCTGTTTCTGTACCTAACTCCCCAGCCCTGTTGTCAACCTATGCTGAGTTTTTTTCTGAAATTATCTTGGTAATACCCGTTACTCTCAGCACTTTCACAGAACCCCTACACAGGTGGGTGCCACAGCGGGAGACACTTAAGTTGAGGGGTCACAATATGGGGTCCTGTGGTGGCCATATCAGAGTAAATGCAAGGAGAAAGGGTATTTGAGGTCCCTGAAAAATGAAATCAGCCTTATTCTCTCTTTCTATCGCACAAGTCCCAACCCTTCCCTCTGTCCCTTTCCCCCTCTTCCTCTCCTACCTATCGATTATCTATTAATTCTCTCATCTTTTGTGTAAGTGTTTGCACCATGGGTGCATATCAGGTGTATATATGATTATGTATACAAGTAGCATATATGCGTGTGAATGAAAACATTTACTTGACCTCTGTACAGGTCAGAGGACAACCTTAGCTTTAGGTCATCTCCTTCCAGCTTATTTGAGACAAGTCTCTCTGTGGGTCATGGTTGCATAGTCTAGGCTAGCTTTCCAGTGATCCTCAGGGGATTCTCCTGACCATTCCCCATACCTCCTTACTGTCCCTACCCCCCCCCAGTAGAAGTACTGGGATGATAGATGCACACGACCACTCTGGGTTCCCTGTGCATCCTGGGGATCTGAACTCAAGTCCTCCGGTTTGCATAGCAAGAATTTGATGTACTGAGCCATCTCTCTATCCCTCATATCATTCATTGATCATTAAGCAACTGTCCAGATCTTCTCAGAACAAACTCTTTCTTTGGAGCTATCTTAAGTGGAGTCTGTATCTCATATCTGGGCAACACGTTGACTAGACTGTCAGGCATTACCCACACGCCTGTCACAGCGTCTCAAGCTAATATTCTGATTCCAATTCAAACTCCAAGACTCATGGCCCTTGAGAGCAGCGACTCCCTGGACAGACTGACAATACCTACCTGCCTGGCTCAGCACCCACTGTGGCTCCAATTTCAACACATGCAGTGGTGATGAACATCAATTCAAAGGTGAGCTTGCCTCATCCTGGCTGCTGTCCATGGTGTAAGTCAGCCTTGACGGAGGCCCCAGAGGAAGAGATGATGGAATCCTTATGTTGCATTCTTCCTTCCTTCCTTCCCAGAAAGCAGATGTGCACTTTATCAAATGCCTCTTTACCATTTCAAACCATCTCACCAAATAAAAGACTTCATGGGTAGAGGCAGAACCAAGCCTTGTTGGAGCTAATGCTGGAGTCCTGGTCCCTGTGCCTGCTGACCACCAGCTCCAGCTAACTCCAGGCTTTGGGGGTATTCTGACCTCAATAGAGGCTTTGGAAGCTGCTCACCCTGGTTTCTTTCGGTTCTTACCTCGCCCCCTGATTTTGATTTGTGAACTTTTGCTTTCGTCTTGACTTTTGTCCCCGTCATATTCTCCTGGGTCAGCACTTCCTATGTCCTTGCCAACCCCCACTTTTCCTGAGGACCAGTGTCTGCTCTGCTCTGGTCTTTACAGCTGCCAGGCAGACTTTAAGTTTGCTAAGGGGCCCCCTAGTGCTACCTGGTGGGTTTCTGTACTCCCAGGCTGGGCTCACACTTACGCCTGCCTGGAAAGCAGTCTTAGGGAAGATGAGTGGTAGTTACAGTGAGGGAAGCTTCTGATGTCACCTCCTACCCCTCCAGTGCTCCACAATCATGACAACCATCGCTTGTCATTTCAGCTCACTCTCCTTCATGATGGAAAGAAGCATGGATGCAGCCATGTCTTGGGACTGAGTACAGAAGGCTCCCCAGTTAGCATTCCTTACATGAAAGATGGGAGAAAAGGGAGAGAGATGTGAATCATGTCATCAGAGAGACCGCAGGGCAGGGTGTGGAGGACAGCCCACGAAGATCAAGTTCCATGCTGTGGAACTCCAAGAGAAGTCTCCTGGGAGAGCAGGCTGACCACAGGAGACCAGCTGGATGGCTTCCGTCTAAGAAAGGTTGGAGCTGTGGACAGGAACCTGGATGTTCTCTCTGTCTCAGAGATGTCCTGAGGATCATGTTTTCCATCTGTAGGACCAGTAAGATAAGCTGCTGTCCATGTGGTTAATGGACATCATTTTCAGATACTCCATGAAGGTAGTGTAGATATGCCCAGCCCTGGGCCACCGGTAACTCTAAGGCTGAGACCATTCTCTGAGCTTGTACTTACTTCTAGGGCCTTTAGACAGCACACAGTCAAGCATACAAGCCTAACCTTAATGGCCTCTGGGAAAGGGGGAGGAGGTTGGAGTGAGCCAATATGGCCACTATGCAGTTCTTACTCCCTGGTTAGATCCAGCCAATGTATAGAATCTATAGTCCACAAGTAGCATCATTTATACACCCAGCTTGATACTGGCACTAAGTAAAAAAGGCCAAGAAAAAACTAAATAAGTCAGTACTGTTGAGGTCTGACAAAGGAGAAACGCAAGCTAACTACAAGTGGATAATGACCGGAAGCAAGAATTGTGTGCAGAATGAGGAAGACTCACCCATGTGCCTTTACAATTCACATTTTCTTTGAGGATAGTGATAGAGGGAGTGAGCGTTTAGCAGCTCAGGGGGACAGATAATACTTGAGGCTGTTTCTAGAAGCAATGAAATATAGACCTTAAAGTTCCTCCTGAGATAACAAGAGACATCATTATCTTGGGGGCTAACAGGGATTTCCTACATGTTAGTTGGATCAAATCCAAGAACCTTTCCTTGCATGTTGCTGCAGGCCTGGCTTTAGTATTCCCAATGGGTCATGTCAGGGCACTGCAAGGAATTTCTGAGACGCCCAGGGTCTAGGACACAGATAAGGACCAGAAAGACTAGGAGACGAGAAAACAGCAAAATGTCAACCAAAGGGGATAGTACAGTTTTTTTATGTCACATTCTGGGATAATGTTTCCACTAACTACATTTATTTGATTCTCCCACGAGGTAAGAATTAGAGTACAGACAATGACACATAAAGTGTCCCATCTTATAAATAGGAAATGAGTTCATCCAAATCCACAGCTAATCGATAGAGAGCCAGGGATGCAAACTTGAGCCTGCCCAACATCTATCCACAGCCCAAATCCACAAGGTCAGAGGCCCGAGTGAGCATCTTCAAGGGTGTAGACGCACCCGGAAATGGAAGGGTGCAGGCCATAGCCTGATAATTTAAAGATCAATAGTGTTTAAACTCCTTGAAATTCCAAGCGTGTGTGTGTGTGTGTGTGTGTGTGTGTGTGTGTGTGTGTGTGTGTGTGTTTTCTCAGAGAACTATTCATTGATGTTCATCAGACTCAATGTCAAATGTAAAATAATTCAAAAATTAAAATCACCAAACCTGTTATTCAGACCCCTCCCCGCCCAGCTCCTGGGACCCAGTGAGAGGGAGATGGAAGGGAAAATGTCCCTAAGCCTTCTGTCCCTCTCCAGTTTCCCAAGCCAGAGGCATCAGCAACACAGATCTCCAACAGCCAGGCGTGTCCAAGGTGGCACTTGGCAGTGTCTAGTGTATTCAGACAGATCTGAATCCTGGGCGCTGCCCCAGCAAGAAGTCAGCCCAGTATTCCTATACTTAAAACATGGACCCTCCACAGAACACCACAGGAATCACCCACGTACCCACCTTTCACCTGGACCTGCGTTATCTGGAGGTACTCCCACCTCAACGACGAAAATTGGTAAAATACAGAACTCATGTAAATAGGCTGGAAAATGTCTTACCATGGGTGTGGATATTCAGAACTCATGGACTATCTATGGGCCTGATTAAAATCACCCCATCCACTAATTCCCTCAAGGACCACGTGGCTGAAAATGTGTTAGAGAACACATATAGGCTGAGTCTGTTTTTAGATCTTCCCATCTTGAAAAACAAAGCCCAGAAACCCTGAATCAGTGTATCTGATTCAGATACCTACATGCCTCTCAGGTACACAGCAGTCTCTGATGTCTGTCTTTGTAGTTTGAAATGCCAGAGTTTAAATGGTCTTGAAATACGTGAGGGTGTGGTCCCATTGGCCCTTCTATTGCAATGGTAATACAGAGAGTAAATGAGGGTACCCCTCTGCCACCCCAAGTTGTGGTCAGGATCAGCAGTAGCCATCTAGAAGCCAAAGGAATGATGGGGAAAGACTTTATGACACAAAGATGACACCCAGAGAGAGGACACAAGCTGTTATGTCTTAGATTCACTTCTGCTCATTTATTTACTTTGAGCCCAGAAGCCAAACTGCTGGGGTTCTGCAGGTGCTCTGTACAGATGGCAGCAGGAGTTAAGGAAGTAAGAGGCTAACTTGGCCTCTTCAATGGGAATGGACACAGCCCGGTGACTCAGAATGGACTCGGTGGGAAACATCGGTTTCCATCGGCAGCAAGAAGTAATTAAAACTGCTTCCCCTTTCAGAGTTCTTATAGAGATCAAGAACTCAGATCCATTATCCCAACAGAGATAACTGCAAGATAGAACTTCCTCTCAAGGTGCGTTTGCAAAGATGGGGAAGGTTCAAAGCAAGCCTCCTCAGCCCTTCAGGGAAAGAGGAAACAAACAAACAAATGCAGCCCGTTGGCCACACAGGCTTCTGCCCAGCTTGTGTTGTTAAGAGGAAACTCAGACTCAGAAACAGGGCAACCAGGTCCTGCCAGGCATACGGAAGAGATGCAAAAGGGTTGGAAAGTGTGTGTGCCTGTGTATGTGTGTCTCTGTGTCTCCCGCTAAGTACTTCCTTCACTACACAGCTAATCCGATTAGCAGCTTTAGGAAGCTCCACAATGTTAATTCAAGAGCTCCATTCACAGAGCAGCTAGGCCCATGCCTGCCCAGAGCTCCTTTCTTCTCCCAGCAAATCAAAAGCATACAGAGGGACTCTCCCTGAAGGATACACTCTTGCCTCCTGGCCCCACACACATCTAAATGCCACTGCCACATCCGCTGGTCAGCTAGCTCCCAGGGCTGGGGAATGGGCCCATCCAAAAGTGGAGAACCAAGGGCTCTTTCCACGACACACCCACTGTCAGCCAGGTGGCATCCTACAGCTGGCAGATGTCACCGAATAAAGAGGTGTCGCAAAGGCACGCAGTTGCAGAGCTAAGCATGAGGCACCAGCTTTCTCTGGTCTTCATTTCTTTGTCTGTAGAATGGGGGTTTAGGAGTAGAGTGGATCAGAAGGCTGGATGGAAGGAAGCTCAGGGTGTGGACAGAAACTATGTCATTGGGTTGGACAGAGGACAGAAGAGGAAGGGAGCCTGTCTCTGTAGACTGTGGATTGGGAAGCTTTTGGACAAGTAATGGGAACATCTGAAGGGGCTAAGGAGCAGGGCTGTGTTCTGTCTGTGGCACCTTCCCCATGGGTTCTGACTCCATCCCTGCATGCCTTCCTCCTCCGTGTCCTGTGCCCTCTTCTCCTGTGTGAAGATTCTGGTCACTGAATTTAGGGGTCCACTCTAAACCCTTGGCAGGGAGGATCTCATCCCAAGCTTCTTAACTAACTAGATCTGGAAAGTGCCTATCCTCTGGGTCACTTTCTGGAGTTCTATTAGACATGAATGGGAGGAGCCCTATTCCAAATAGTATAACATGGTACAGTGGCCAGGAAGATGATCTAGAAGCAGGATGTGGAGGGAGAGAGCTGAGGCAGGGAAGCACATTAGGACTCAACTCAAACCTGTGGCCTAAGTGAACAGTGACGGGAGTCCCTACTGGGAGCCCAGAAGCCTTCGACAGCTTCTTATGTGCCCATGTAGAACACTGAATGGGCTCTCAAACAAGAGCATGGCTCCTCACTACCCAAACTGTTCTCCACTCCTTCGTGATGACAGAATACAGCGGGATGGCCAGGGAAGGATGCAGCAAGCCGGGAGCCAGGACGCTGCCACAGAGTAAACTCGGAATGTGAGGACCTCCAGGACACCTCTGGACAAAGGTCGGCTGGCCCACCCTAGAAGCAATTGGCATCCCTGTGTTCTGAAGCCTGGAGAGAAGCTCTCCAGCTTACAGGGTAAAACAGGGGAAGTGGCCTGTGGCTGCTCTGCTGTGCCAGCCTTTTCTCTATTGCCCAATGTGGGGACTTCAGCTCTCTCCTGCTGGATCTCCCTTCTCAGCCTCCAAGAAAGGAAACTGCATCCTTCCCAGAATTTGAACTAGCGAGACTGGCTTAAGGAATGGCTCCTTTACATACATTTATTTATTTATTTATTTATTTACCCAGAAAATGCTTAAAGGCCTGTGTACAATCTTCATCCTGGAAATACCATTCTCATTTTAAAAATTACATTAAAAGGGAAACAGTCTTCACATCCATGCCTAAGGGCTTAGATGTCGTGTGGCGGGGCTGCCTTGCATGGGGTGAGGGGCATCCACAATGCAATATTACAAAACATGTAGATTACACCAGCACATTCCAGAAGTAAAATTGTTATGTTTAAAAAGAGAGAGAGAGAGTGTGTGTGTGTGTGTGTGTGTGTGTGTGTGTGTGTGTGTGTGTGTGTGTGTGTTTGTACACAAGGCCATGCACATCAAGACAGAAAGGAATCCAGCAAGGATTACCAGTGATCCCTGGGGCTGAGATCACAGGATTTTCCTTTTCCACTTATGAGCCTTTGCACTTTAAAAAAAATCAAGCAGTCTTAGTTCCATCATCAAAATCAATTAAAAATATTCCCAACCTGAAAATAAAATAACTATTCTAGATAGTTACAAAATGCAATTGACCCTTGGAGAAAAGTAATTGGGATAAAAATTCACCTTGCCACAAAAACACACTGAAGAAAAAGCCTGCGCTGCGCTGAGAAAGGGGGGGACATCACTGGTGCATTCAGAGCCTTGGTGTCAGCCTTCAGGTCCCATCCCTGAGCCCTTCCACACGGGGCAACTTCCCCTGGTCTTCACTTTGATTCCAATCCTTCCCTACACCAATCTTCTCTCTGCAGATATGAAGAAGGGTCGACCCTTATCGAACATTTATCAGGTGCCAGACACATCACACTTATTCTTTCCTGCAACCTCATGATCTTACTCTGAGGTAAAAATTATTTCTATTCCCATTTGGCAGATGAAAAACAAAAAAAATAAAAACAAAACAAACAACAACAACAAAAAAACCAACTGAGGCTCACCTCTGGGATTCAGCCCAGATAGTGCAAGCCTGTGTCTATGACCAGTGCTCATAGCATCCTTCTGAGGCCAAAGCCCCTTTGACACACGTGACTTCCTAGAGAAGGCCACAGTCTGCAATTTCTATTACCCCTGTCTTCTCATCCTCACTACCACTGCTCAGCACCTTCTAGGTCCAGGGCACTGGCCTGCCTCTGGGGAGTCGAATGTGATATAGGAGCTGTCCTCCTTTAGCTCACAAGATGAGGACAGAGCAGATAGGCATCCCAGGCCCACATCTATGCTGAGCCAACGTCTGAGGAAGGTGATCCAGGAGACACCCCTTTCCCACAGCATCCTTAGGAACCTTCCATGAAGGGGACGCTCTAGCAGCTGTGCATAGTACCGTGTCTGACCACTGCCCAGTCTCTCTGCAGTCTTTCTCTCATACCTGCTATACCACAGCAAGTGCCCTAGGAGCAGTGAAGGAGAGCTGATGGGGTAACCCTGTGAATCCTGATGGCACATGGGCCTGTTGTGTGGGCCAGAGGGTACAGGAGACCCATGATAAGGAACTCAAGATCCAAACCTGATAGTAGACTCTGCCTGAGTACCACTCTCCCTGCTTTCTAAGGAAGTATGTTCCCATCTGGAATGTGAATTGGCACAACCCCTTTGGAAATTGATTTGATAATATCAACTTGAACCCAGTACCCTACCATTCCACCCAGGGCAGCTTCCCAAGGGGCAATGGGTGCTTAAGGCAATCCATTCTGCCTTTATCACATTTATTATAGCAGGAGACCCTGAGCTGCCCAAACGTCTGTCAACAGAAGATGTCGCAGAATAGTTCACAGCCCTGAAAAGGGACGAGCTGTTTCATCAACGTTATGAGTGAATTTTGTAGTAGTGCAGGCTAGTACAAGATACAGAGGAATGCTTAAGCAGGGTGTGGCCTGAGCAGACAAATCAGGGCGATGCTGATGAAGGTCAGATTAGGGATGATCCTGGGAGGAGCACTGACTGTGAGGGAGCATCCTGGGAGGAGCACTGACTGTGAGGGATGATCCTGGGAGGAGCACTGACTGTGAGGGAGCATCCTGGGAGGAGCACTGACTGTGAGGGATGATCCTGGGAGGAGCACTGACTGTGAGGGAGCATCCTGGGAGGAGCACTGACTGTGAGGGAGCATCCTGGGAGGAGCACTGACTGTGAGGG